>JAWWMW010001800.1:0-21441 GCA_035048345.1 Echeveria elegans | reverse complement strand
TTATTTATTTTAAAATATTTTGGGCAGCATAATTTCTTAGGTATAATTTATAAAATTTAAATATATATTACATTAAACGTCGGATCGTCGAGAAACGACATGTCGTTCGCCATGTCGTCGAGGCGGCTTGACGGTACTCCAACGTCGAGAGTCGTCGAGCCGCCGTGATAACACTGGTATGAATGATATGATTAGTAATTGATGAATGATTGTAAAAAGTAAATAATGATGGAAGAGAGAATGCATGTGAGAGTAAAAGTGAAGAGAGTAATATTCCATTTTAGGAAGTGTAGGGTATATTTTGGGACATTCAAAAAGAAAATTATAAGAAATATTATGGTACATGAGGAGTAATGTTTAAAAAATAGAGGCAAAGGCTGTTGAGTGATGCTGTAATTCATTACTTCAGATTTCAGGTTCATCTGACCTGTGATGAAGCTAAGATGTATAAGCTAGTTATTTTATACGTAGTTATACGCAAGAGCGAGCCAGCTAAAGGTCAATGGAGACAAGATTGGTGGCTTCTATAAAAGTGAAAGTAAGAGGACGGACAACATTGCACAATGCGAGGAAATGGCACATGCCCATAGGCCGCAGCAAAATATGCATTTGTGCATACTAACCAAAACAATGTTCCTTCAAAAAAACAAACAAAATATGACTTGTCAGCTGTCACAATTCAGTCAGGATCTCAACTTAAGAAGTCACATGATATCTGCGAAACTTTGGTTTGCTACCACTGTGAATCCTCCGTCAACAGCCAAGTTATGTCCGCTGATATATGCAGATTCCTCTGATGCAAGAAATAGTGCAGCATCTGCTATGTGCTTCGCTTTCAGCACTAATCCTTTCAGGTTGGCCAATGAACTGCTGTTGGACTCAACTTGACCCGGTTCCAGATTGTATGCGTCACACGCGAGTGGTGTGGCCACCCCAAATGGAGAGATGCAGTTCACTCTTATGCCATGCACCCCGAGCTCACTGCATGCTGATCTTACCAACCCGACTATAGCATGCTTTGAAATTGTGTAAGCATGTGGGCCAGCCCCTCCCAATGAAGCAGCCACACTGGTAGTGCATATGATTGATCCTCTTACTTTCCTAGCTACCATGGACCGTGCAGCATGCTTTACAGTTGCTGCAACTCCAATAACATTGGTTGCCAGGATGTTGTCAAATCCATCCATGTCTAGTTCTAATATTCCAGTTAAAGGCCCGATGATTCCAGCATTGCTGAACAAGACATCTAAGCCGCCATACTTCTCCACAGCGTGCCTGACAGCTGCCTCAACTTGCTTCTCATCCCTTACATCACAGTGAAAATAACAGACTTTTTCTGAGCCTATTGACGCTATTACTCTTTGGCCCAAATCATCCTGGATATCTGCAGCTACTACGAAAGCTCCATGTTCTGCAAATAGTCTCACTGCTTCCTCGCCTATCCCACTGGCTGCACCAGTTACCAGAATCACCTTATCCTCCAGCCTGTCCAAGATTAAAAGATCAGAACGAATAGCGGGTTGTTAATATTGAGTCAGATCCAAATAAAGACCCGTTAAACCCAAGGAAGAAGAAGGTGGCATGTCCTTCACGTAAAAACAGATCATATCGTTCTATGAGACTGGAAATGGAAGAGTTTTTATAGTGTCCAAAAAGAGGCACTGGAAGAAACAAGTTGAGATCTAAATTAGGAGCAGGCAACAGCCAGTTTGAAGAGAGTGTGTTTCCACAGAGGCATGATGAGATTGGAAGTCATTAATGATGTGAAAGACATGAGATGGAACTCTTACCTCAGCTTTGACATTATTGAGCAGCGAGGAGATTTGTGCTCTTGATGATTACCCATTCTTGGATCTGCAGTGTACTTATATGCGGTAGAGATAAGAGAAGACTTAGAATGCAGGGCTCGAGACATCTGAATTTTGTGCTGTTTTGTTTAGTTGTATTACATACAGTGTACATTATGCAAAAGGTCGTGCTTCCTCGAGGATCCGCCACTTGATCAGGCCACTATACATATTCAAATAATATTGATAAGAAAACAAGTATGTCAACGCCGGATGGAACGTGTAGTACCAATTTTATTTGCATTACTTCACAGCTCAAATGTGTTTGATTAAGACACCCTACATGCTCTCATCATAATATTGCTAACCATATTTAATTGCTATTGGACACGTTAGTGAGCAAAGACCGTGCCGTTACTTACATTTTTGTCATAAATTCTTAGGCCCGTTTGATTGCGGAGAAAAAGGAGAGGAAAGAAAAAATTTAAGAAAAATTTTGAGTGAAAATGAAATGTGTGTTTGATTGTAAGGAAAAAAATAAAAAAAATAGGCAAATGAGATCAAATTTTCCTTACAATTTTCTCATGAGATTTTTTTTTTTAATTTTCTTTTCCTAACTTTTTTTCCGCAACTAAACGGAGCCTAATAAAATGCGTAATTTAGATTAGGTTAACATTGTTTGTTCTAGAGTTGTGAAATGTTCAGAGTACCTGTTTGATTGCAGAGCCTAAATGCCTCGATGCAGCGAGAGTTTTATGCTATCCTGCTCACACAGGCTCAGCTATTCATTCCAAGTAGCATCCAGTTTTGTTCTGGAAACAGGATTATCTTACTTCCTCGCCTTTGAATAAGTGGTGCATCTTCAAACTTTGAAAACGTTCTTCTGAAAACTAGGAAGAAGAAAAAACTTGGTTGTATAATGCATCTGCAGTCATCAACATGTGTTATTATTTGCTACCATAAGATCCAGAACCCCATGTGTTCTTCTTTCCTTATAAAATGAGTGACAGGTCAACTTTACCAACATTTAGCCTTCTTGGATTCCATCCAATGCAAGGTGTGAATGTTTGAAAAAGGCAAATTGCCTCAAAATGGAAGATGACGCACCGTCCCATTACTGGTTTAACTTTCAACATAATGTTTTACTATGCAGCCTAAATTCATCTGTATTTTGAATAATTGATACTTCTAAAAGTTCTAAGTACCATGTTCATGTTTTTTGTTATCCTTTTACCTTCCAAGTGCAGATCCTTCTAAAAATACCCAGTAGAGAGTTTGATAATAGTTTTTTTTTTACCAATAACCCTTATGGGAATGATTAGAATTCTTGCCTTCAGATATGTGTGCAATGCAGGTTTTATCATCAGAACTCCAAGTAATTCCCTTATATGCATATACGGAAACAGATAAGCCTGGAAAAGGGCTTCAATCCCTGAGTGTTGCTCATTCTGATGGTGATCCCAATATAGCTGGCAAGATACCACCTAACATTTGTTCCATTTAATGTCGGTGGAAATGCTTGAATTAAGAACCCTTAGCATAGCCTGTTGCCAAAACAGGAATCTAGTAACTTGATTCAGCTTTCTCCTTCCACACCTCAGGTCATCAAGCAGCACAATAAAATAAAATGTCCAGCCAAGAATAGAGAAAACATCCCTTCTGGACCTCTTGAGATTAGAATTAAAAATGCATCCCTTCAATCATGTCATGGTAGTTTGCTAACCTCTAATATATGATGGTCCAAATACCAACATTTTCTCGGACACAATTTGGAGAGCCTGATGTTGATTAGCTAATTCCATAAGTATTTTAAACCTTTTGAATGACACATTGCTCGGCTTGTGCCCTTTTTCAATCATCTGCAAGAAACACCTCTCAAGTTCTGCCAACTTTCCAACGTCACAAAGCAAATCGAAAAACACATCAGACACCAAGGTGTAGGAACCAAAACCTTTCTCTATCATATCATCCCACAATGCAAGCGCCATTTCCACATTCTCTTGCCTTTTCATTAACCTAATCATAAACATACACGTCTGCGTATTCGGTAGGCAGCGAGTCTTCATCATCCGTTGGTACAGAGTCCAAGAACTACGTAAATCATTTGACCAGTAAAAATGCCTGAAAAACAAATTGTAGGAAGTAGCGTTTGGCATTACACCTTTTAACACCATCTCATCCAGCAAACAATATGCCTCGCCAAGTCGCTTAGCTATACAAAAATTCCTGATAGTGGCATTATAAGCTGCAACATCTGGATAGCATCCATATTCGTGCATTTCTTTCAAGATGCGTTTTGCCTTGTCTGGTTGGCCAACTAAGCCCAGTCCTCCTATAATGCTAGTATAGGTAATCACGTCAGGCGATATGTTTTGGTCCTGCATTTTGTTGAATAGAGCATAGGCCTTGTCCAACTCTTTATCCTTGCAGTAAGCATCGATTAAAGAGTTATAGGTGACAATATCAGGCGATACGCCTACGCACACCATCTCATCAAGAAAATCCTGAGCCTCCTGGGAAGACCTCCAACCAGAGAGGAGTATGTTAAAGGTCTGCAAATCAGGCTTGAACTTGTGCTTGAGACTATGGTACACATTTTTAGCATCCCTCATACTCTTCTCCTGACACAGAGCCCTGAGCAAGCTATTAAAGCAAGCGGTATCAAACCGAGGGAGAAAGTGCTTGAACTTGGAAAAGGATTCAACAGTTTGGGCGACGGAGGAAACCTTAGCAATTCGAGCTAAAACGACCTGGAGAGTTGCGGCGGATATCAAAGTGGGATCCCTTTTCTTGACTTGGCGGAGGAGGTCCCAAATGAGAGTGAAGCTTCGATTGCGTCCCAGTGTGTAGAGCATGGTGTGGAGGGAAAAAGGGGTGTGGTAAAAGCCAGGGCGTTGGTGGGTGAAATTGAAGAAATGGAGGGCAGGCAGAGGGTTGGCATGGCTGAAGCGAACCCGTTTGAGAACAGCGTCGATCAATTGGTTGGAGAGAAAGACGCGACTGTTGTTGAGAGAGAGCAGCATATCGGAGGGAGAGGAGGCGGTGGAGATGATGCGGTACACTCTCTCCACCTCCACCTCCTCCGAGTTAATCTTATTTGAGGTGCCAGTCGAGCGACATACCATATGATAACGGCACCACTGCTTCTGCGCGGTCCGAGTTGATTGAGCTGACGGGAGTAGCCACAGCCAGACGCAGACCCTCATATTCGTAGGAAACATGTCGGCCGTCGGCCGTCGTCCGTTGGATCTTATTTTTCGTCACTACTACTGCTGCTGCTGCTGCTGCTGAAAATAGAGAGAGAGAGATTAGAGGCGTTTGGCGGGCCAAACAGTGGCCCAGCCCAGTCTTGTTGGCCTGCTGCAACTGCAATCGCACTCCAGATCGGATCTGATCGGATCCCAACCCTAAGTAAACGCAGCACAGGCACTCTTCGAGGCATAGCATAGCATAGCATTGCAATGACGATTCTCGATTGCCGACTCCTCTTCGTTTTACTCAGCATCACTTATTATTATGCTTCTACTGTCAAAGCCAACGTCAACGCCGTCCCTGGGTGCGGCGGATTCGTCCAGGTTCTTAATCATTTTTTGTTTTGCCTCAAGCAACCCATTATCATTATCCTAAAACTCCATACCTACAGGCCAGTTCAACTTTGATCAAGTCAAGAAAGCCATCTGATCCCAAATTGGACTATTCCCACATCACCGTATTCTTCTCTACCTCTACCTCTACCTCTTTTATTTATTCTCTTTTACCACTGCTGCCATTTATCCCTACCTACCTACCAGGTTGAACTTCGCACTTTGGATGGCTTTGTTAAAGACAGAACTCAGTGTGCTCCGAACGGTTACTACTTCATTCCTGTATATGACAAGGTACCCTCTCTCCTCCTCCTAAGTCTTAATTCACTCCTCACTGCTATTCACTAATCTCAAATCTCTACCCATAGGGCTCTTTTCTGCTTCACATTCGAGGACCAGATGGATGGTCTTGGCAACCTCAAGAGGCCCCAATCACTGTTGATCATAATGGTTGCAACGTAGACCAAGATATTAATTTCCAATTTACTGGGTCTGTCTGTTTTTTATTGCTTTATATCTTCTCCTTCCTTATGAAGACTTTTTGATCCCATTCGCACTAACTTCCACATATTCCAATTTTGCAGGTTCTCACTATCAGGAAGAGTCATTGGAGCTGTAGGAGGGGAGAGTTGTCCCGCTAAGAACATGGGTCCCTCTGATGTTAACATACAACTGTTGTCACCTGATGGTGATGTAATCTCTCATGTTTCGACATCATCCACTGGAAAGTTTGTGTTCAGAAGTGTTTTGCCAGGTTCAGAAATCTTTTTTACTCTACTTTTTTTTTTGTTTTTTCCGGATGTCCCGTAGACTCTAGTTGAGCATGCACTGACGCACCGTGCCGTCTCTTTAAAGATAGCCACCTATAGTTTCATACAAGATTCAAGAAACAACCCTAGCCTTTTTTTTTTCAAATCTTAAAATAAGTGTCAATATATTTGTTAGGGATGCAAATTTGGACCGGAACCCGGACCGGAATTTCCCGGTCCCGGTCCGGTCCCCGGGTCGTCTTTTTATTTTTTCCGGTCCCAGTCCAAACCCGGAAAAGCAAAAAAAAAAAATCAAAGGAAAACCCGGGCCCGGACCGAAATACCCGGTTCCGGTCCCCGGGTCACCCTTTTTCTGAAAATCCGGGTTCCGGTCCACCCGGAAAATCTGGTCCCGGGCCGGGTCATCCGGATGCACATCCCTAATATTTTTCATGTAATCTTTTTACTGTAGATATCCACAATCCTGAAATGCGATGATCAAAATTTACCCAAAGTGATGTATTTCGTTTTGTTTACAGGAAAGTACAAACTGCGTGCCTCTCATGCTCAATTGGATGTTGAGGCAAAAAGCTCCCCTGAGGTGCGTGACGTTTGTGGGCACACATTCTTTGTTATCAGCACTCACTCGTACCTGTTTATAATTGTTGTTTTTTTTGTTCTAATGTTTAATATGTTCAGGTAGAGTTGGGCTTTGGAAATGGAGAACTAAATGACATTTTCTTTGTCACGGGGTATGAAGTCAGCGGTCTTGTGGTTGCTCAGGTAGTTTTGTGATTGCAGCTGTTCATTTTAGTGAATGAAATTTGTTTCGTAGCATTTATTTTGATTTCTATCTCATTTCTCTCAAAAATATTAATATCATGCTTTCACTTTACTATTTACACTGATTTTATTTCATAAGACTCCTCTTGCTTGAATCGTTTGATCATAATTGACCACTAAGATTCAAGGATGATCATTGAAGCTTATCTTTTCCTACAAACTAATTGAGATATGTATGGATTTTGTTGTCAGTTTTCTGGAACTTCGACAGCATTGTGTGGAGACCTACAAGGGAAACAGAAATATCCACTTTGCTTTACAGCTTGACAATATTCTAAATAATTTTTTTTTTTTACATTTACTTGGGCAGGGGAATCCAATTTTGGGAGTCGAAGTTTTTTTGTACTCTGAGGATGTTCCCAAGGTGGATTGCCCAATTGATTCAGGCAGTGGTCCTGGCGAGAGAAAACCGTTATGCCTTTCAGTATCAGACGCTGACGGTGTCTTCAAATTTAAATCGTTACCTTGCGGTAAGTGCAATATTCTTCATCTAATGTGTCACATGCATGTAGCCATCCACTGGGGAGAGAAAACATATTTTGTTCATCTTGAGTTCTATATTCAATTTGGGATATGTTCTCAGGTACATATGAACTTGTACCTTATTACAAGGGTGAGAATACTGTTTTCGAAGTATCCCCTCCTTCCATTTCTGTGACTGTTGAGCACCATCATGTGGCCATTCCACAAATATTCCAGGTATGCTTTAACCTCAGTTTGGCATCATCTAATTATCATGGTGTATAAAGGGGTTTATGATAAGGATGGTAAACAGGGGAACAAATTTCTAATTCTGCAAATAGCATAAAATTAGCAGCTCAATTGCTGATATTTATTGTTGCTCTGAGTCTCTGACATAAGTTCCAGGCATGTTTGAACTCCAGCATGGAGTCATCCAAGTAATAAAGTAGAAAAAGGGGATAGCGATAAGGATGGAAAACTAATGAACATGTTTTATTTCTGCAAATGAAGTCATAAACAGCGGTTGGTTTGTTGATTACTATCATTACTCTGATGTGCATACTTGTGCACTTTTGTTTTCTCAATCATTTTTAATTCATCGAATGGTGTTCTCACTTATGGTATTTTATTGATCATGTATTAATTTCTGGTTACCGATAATACCCATGAGTTTTCCTAAAACAAATTTGGATGTTCATCATCGCACACGTGTAATGCTAAGATTCATTCTTTATCGTATATGTATGCATAGGTCACAGGTTTCTCCATTGGCGGTCGTGTAGTTGATGGAACTGGTAATGGCGTGGATGGTGCCACAGTTTCAGTAGATGGACGTCATAAGTCTGTAACTGATAAGAATGGATACTACAAGCTTGATCAGGTATGCTGTTTTTGGGTGCATAACTTTTGCATATTTCTAAATTAAACTCCTCTAACAATATTTGGCATAGTCAGAGCTTAGTAGAGCTGCCAACAAATTACAAATTAATATGAGAAAAGTCTAAAGCTACCAACAACTCATTACAGTTGAATAAAAAATTGCTATAATTTATTAATGAGAGTTATTGATCGGGGTTTTGATGTTAAGTGTTGGTACTTCTTATATTAATTTATTAAATGTTGTTATTAAAGATAATTTTATGCACTCAGCAAATATTCCACACAATTTTCTTCTTCTCATGTATTGTTCAGGTTACCTCGATCCGTTACACGATAGAGGTATTGAAGGAGCATTACAAATTCAACATCTTGAAGAACTTTTTGGTAAATGATTTAGTCATGTTTCAGATATTGGAACCGTGCACTTTCATGCTCACAATATGGATTCTGAACAAAATGACTGTTTCCTTTGTCAACTCAATTAAAGGTTCTTCCGAACATGACCTCGGTTCCAGATATCCAAGCTATTTCGTTTGATGTGTGTGGGGTGGTCCGTACTGTTAGTTCTGCGTATACGGCTAAGGTACTTCCCATTTGATCAAGCCCACTCATGTTTCTAATACTGATTCTTTTCGTTAGGCTGATATTAATGCTTGCTTTGCTTGCCAGGTTTCATTGACAGGTGAACCCGAAAGTGTAAAGCCTCAGGCTAAATATGTAGATGAAAGCGGAAATTTCTGCTTTGAGGTATGTTAGGTTTATGATAAGAAATAGCCATGTACAGTATGAACTTTTTATATAGTTTAGTTGTTTTGAATGACATTCTTCTTTACCAGAACTGGGGATTGGCATTATCGATTGATTGATACCAATTCTAGTGGCAGCACCAGCTGTTCTTTTTGTTTCATTGAATTGTGTGGCTTCAAAAGTGCCAGTGGAAATACTGGCGATTATAAGAATTTTTTGTCAAAGACTTTGGATCTAATTTATAGTTTATAGCCAGGTGAACATGATCTGCAGACTAATTAGTTGTTCTCTTTTGTCACCGTCAGGTTCCGTCTGGTGAGTACCGCTTGTCTGCCTCGCCGGTAGCAGCTGCCAATGCCCCGGAACTTTTATTTTCACCTCCATTCTTCGATGTTACTGTTAGGAGTCCTTTACTTGACATTCAGTTTTCTCAGGTAAAAAGTTTCACAGTTAGCTATCACTTTTCTGACACTACGGTATCCAGTTGTTGCCAGTGCACTTTGTTTGTGCTCATGACTTTAATATTTATTATTATGATAATAGGCTCTTGTCAATATACATGGAACTGTTTCCTGCAAAGAGTCATGTGGTTCATCGATCTCTATTACACTTAAAAGGAAAACTGCGACGAAAGATGTAGAAGTTACAACTCTTACCCTTGCTGACCATAGTGATGCATTTACATTCACAAATGTCTACCCTGGGAATTACAGGCTTGAGGTATGTGCTTCTACTTTGTTCAAGCTCAGTGATCAGTTTTTGATTTCCCATATAGCTCAACCGTTGAATTAGATTCGAACTATAAAAATTTTATACCAATTTAACCAATAGCACATTGATTAACTACATGTTTAAACCTGTTATCATGCACTTAAAGAAGTTTATCTCCGATCACGTGTTTTACTTTATCCATAGTGTTTCAAAAGCGATGCTGAAAGTGACCTCCTTTCACGTCGTAAGTGAGTCTTAAAGCCCAGTGGTCACAATCAATATGACCTGATAACTTTACCCATTTAAAGCACATCAAGTGTGATCCTTTCTGAGTACTTTGGATAAAGAGTGGTTTACATGTGAACCCTGCATTTGTGCACACAGAAAACGAGTGGAGTATATGCATCATTAAAGTAATTTTCACTAATCAAATCCTGTTGTAATCAATCTGATTTAAATGTCTATTTTTTGTGCTGGAACCCCAATTCATGATCTTACAGTCTATAATGTAGTGAATTGAAATAAAAAATGAAACTTAAAAACTTAAAAATTCTTTCACGATTCTTCTCCTATGCACAGACAATCAACACCGCAATGCTAGCATCTGTAAATGTACACTTATTCTTTTCCTATATTCTGAAACTTTGACCTCCGGTTGCTGCACCCTGTTCATTTTTATCGGTGGGATTCATAACAATAAGAACATGCTAACCAACATGTAGGTGGGAGTTGGCACTTAAATCTTATATTTCTTGACCGGTGTGTGGCTTTATATGTAGGTAAAACATGGCACAAAGTTTGAGGAAGACAACTGGTGCTGGCAGAGAAGCTTCGTTCTTGTTGATGTTGGGGTAGAGGATGTTCACGGAATTGAATTTATTCAGCAAGGATACAAAGTGATTATAACGTCTACCCATGATGTTGGTGTCAGAATGATTCAACCCAACGATTCATTAGTGGACCTGCAAATTAAGGTTGCTATTCACAACCTAAGTATTTTACCGATGTTACTTGCATTGTTTAACTGTGATTAAATCCTGTTTCTGCTTGCAGAAAGGACCGCAACAAATTTGTCTCGAAAATCCGGGAGTGCATGAACTTCAATTTGTTGACTCTTGCATATTCTTCGGCAGTTCTTCAGTCAAAATTGATACTCTAATCCCTACGACAGTCAGTCATGCTTATTTCTCTTGCTTCTTGGAGTACACATATAGACCATATGTATTTATTTTTTATTTGCATTTGTATTTGCAGGTCGTCAACTTAACTGCCGAAAAGTTTCGCATTCAAGGGCAAATTCATGTTGACACCACTTCGTTTAGCAATCTGTCTGAGCTGCCTGAAACCATCGCCGTGGACATTCTGAGTGAAGGAGGCGCCATGGTTGAAACTACTACAAGCAAACATGTTTTAAATGATGGAGATCAGACCACATCTGTTTATGAATATTCAATATGGTCTGATCCTGGCCGGAATTATGTACTTTCTCCTAGGGACTCAAGGTGATTAGTAATTACTCTTTTCAATGAATACAACATATGATTCTGTAGACTCTTCTCTGTTGAGCATCGTGGGTTATAAACTTTGCCACTGAGGCTAATTTTGACTCTTAATTTACTCGTGTTGTAGGGATGCAAATGAAGAGATACTGTTTTATCCTAACCAACAACATGTAAGCTATATCAATTATATTCATTGGATGTTCGTCTTGTCGGCAAATGATCTCAATTTGCTTTCAATAATTGATAGGTTTCGGTTGTGAACAATGGCTGTCAAGGTCATGTTCGACCTTTTAGTGGTCGCAAGGGTTTGTACATTGAAGGCTCGGTATCCCCTCCCATATTTGGTGTTCTTGTAAAAATTATCTCTGCCGGGGATAGTCCTAGTTCTCATATGAGAACAGGTGAAGTAGCATTTGAAACTGAAACCGGCGATAATGGTGTCTATATTAGCGGACCGCTCTACGATGACGTAAATTACTCCGTCGAGGCATTCAAGGTTAGTAACAGTTACCCAACACATGTATTATCACAGGCAACAATGGTGTCTATATTAATATTAGGGACCACTGTATGATGACGTAAGCTACTATATATTATCACTGAGAAAATTTTGTCTAGATACTTCTTCTTTCAAAGTCACTTAAATATTATTGACTCCAAAACATGTTTGCAGCCAGGGTACTATCTAAAACCTCTTGGCCCTTACAATTTCTCTTGCCAAAAGCTTGGGCAAATAAATGTGCGCATTTATTCAGAAGAAGCACCTGAAGTCTTCCCTCCTGTATTGTTTTCATTAAGTGGGGAGCATGGTTATAGGAACAATTCTATTTCAAAAGCCGGAGTACATGTCTTTGATAATCTATTTCCTGGTAGCTTTTATCTACGCCCGTTGTTGAAGGTATTGGACATGATCATGTGTAGCTTTTATATTTGAAGTTTTGTTTTTGTTGTTGTTCTTACTGCTTTGTACTTCTGCCAGCGAAGTCTTGTAATTTTCACAGCAGTATTAACACAAATTTGGCATGATGCTTCTGTATAATTTTATTGTAAATGGAAGTTTTTGATTGAATTTGAAACATAATACTATTAGAAGGGCAATGGGTGTTTCGTGTAATCCCGCTTCAATTTTATTCTGTAACGAACTGAGCTACATTGAGCTCAACAAATTAGACAGATCAATATGACTAGAAATGCTCATTGATTCATGTTCGTCAATAGCTATTCTGAATCTAACAATCTTAATTCCAGGAATATGCTTTTTCGCCTCCTGCACAAGCAATAGATCTCTCTTCTGGTGAATCCCGAGACATCTCTTTTGAGGCCATCCGTGTCGCATACAGGTATCTGTCCTTTCTTGTTAGGAAAAATTAGAGTGTCCTGTGCCCGAATTTGAAGCCGCATAACATTTTTCAGTGTACGGTGTCTTTGGCAACTTTGTACTTGTTCTTTTTAATTATTTTAGTTATATTTCCATCTCATCGCAAACTAAAAAATGCCTTGAAAAGTGTTATATTTATTACATCCATGTTTTTAAAATAATGCATTGTAATGATTCAAAGCCCTAAGTAGCCGGAATGGTAACTTCGATACTGACCACTCTGTTCCACAGCGTCACTGGTACGGTGACTCTCATATCTGGTCAGCCTAAAGTTGTTCAAATCGAAGCTAGATCAGAGTCTAAAGGCTACTACGAGGAAACGATGACCGACGCAGTTGGACATTATCGTCTGCGAGGGCTCTACCCTAATACGACTTACACGATAAAAGTGGTAAAGAAAGGTGATTCTGACAGCAGCAGCATTGAACGTGCCTCTCCTGACTATGTAGTCCTTGAGGTATGTAGATTGGCACACATTCATTCTTTAATCATTAAGATACAATAACAGTTTTTCGCAACGCGGTCTTCTGCATATTTCGAGAGTTTATATTTCGTACTTCAAAGAGAGTTGTAAGTAGCCAAAAGAAATAAGCAACTAGTAAACAACTCATAGCAGGTTTCAATTGTTTCATGAACATCTATGTTAGTGGCCACATTCTGCATGCTCTATATATTCTATTTTTATAGACGAGAAGCTGTCGGACTGGTTATTTGGCTACTATTGGGTGGTATTGTAATGCAAATTTTTGTTACTGCATGTAGGTTGGACTGGAGGACGTTACGGGACTTGATTTCCTTGTGTTTGATGAGCCTGAAACGAACATAATAAGCGGCCATGTGGAGGGAGACATGATTTCCCTACTTCAGGCAAATCTGAGGGTTGAAATAAGATCAGCTAGTAACCCATCAAAGATAGAGTCTGTATTCCCTCTACCTCTCTCAGGCTTCTTTCAAGTTAAGGATATGCCTAAAGGCAAGTACCTTTTGCAACTTCAACATGGTGGTGCCCCGTCAAGCACACATAGATTTGAGTCAACAGTGATCGAAGTGGATTTGGAGAAGCATGTTCGAAAACACCTTGGACCACTGAGATACAGATTTGTTGAGGATTATCACAAGCATGTGAGACAGTTTCGAATGTGTACTTGCGTAGACTGAAACTAGTTCACTTCATGGTAGTTATTACACTGGTAGTTTCTTATATAGTACTATTCTTTATGTGCAGGATCTAACTGCAGCACCATTATATCCTCTAGTGCTAGGGATATCCATGATTGTGCTTCTGGTAGGCATGCCGAGGTAAAAACAAAGGCTCAATAGGTTCTCATGAGAAGGTGAAGGTTGGATTTGACATGATTACTTAAATTTATGATTTTATTCTGCTACAGATTGAAGGAAATATTTCAATCCAGCCTCACGTCTGCTCCTATGACGATGGCTAAAAAAGAGCAAAATCGGAAGCCGATTTTGAGGAAGAAGACCTATTGATGGGGGCTAAAAATGAAGAGGAGGTAGATAACCTAGTTTCTTTGGAGGGGATGTAACTGTTGAATGGAAGTGGGATGAGTGTAACAGTTCACCATTGTTATGGGTCAGGGAGACGCATACATTTGGTAGGTTGCTTTATGAAGGGGTCGCATCATCATTTAGCCTGTGTAGTGATTTTAGGCTGTCTGGATTTACAAGAGCTGCGACTGGACATGTTTCATCAGTGTAGTTGGCACCTATTCCAAGTTTTCCTATCTGCAGTGAATTTTATGTTAACAAATTGGCTGGCCGTTTGGCTAGCCAATTTTATACACTTTGCCAAGGATAGCAGAGTTAGAGAACTTAAACCACGCAAGTATTGAACTTTATGCACATGTTTGACAATTCTGTTTGGAATTATGGTTGTTTTGTGTTGCTAGTCTAAGATGGCGGTTTGGTGCATAAAATTTTCATTTAGGCCGGATGATGGGGCTTGCCTTATAGCAATGAACTTACTCAACTTTGCAAGTGAAAATAGTGAAATCATACACGCAAATTTAGCTCAATGACTCTACTGCAGTCTGCAGTTGTATTGTTTGGCAGGAAGATGCGGCCGACATGGTATATATATTATGTATTAAGGCGTTGGGGGAAACAGAACATTACATACAAATGCACTACGACAGCATGCATCCAACGTAGATAAGTTTTGAATCATTTTACAAACGCGGTTATGGAGTGCGGTACAGTTGAACTTAGTCCGCTATCCTGTCAATTTCTAATTAACAGGTCAACAAAAAAACACACAACTATGTCCGATAACATTATAACCAAGTATAAAAATGATGCCGTGGTAACCAATTCAATGACATTATATGAAATGTGCATTAGGAATGCCCAAGCAGAGCCACTCCGGAACATCCCCAGCAGGTGTTCAGGCTCAGACAAAAAGCACCGGTCAGCTCCTCTGCCTGCTGACAGAGTGTTTGATACCAAAATTGTGTACCTGATGGTCTCAATGCGCCAAGGAAGACCGATGCTGTGCACTGACCTAGCCACAGCCGGTGCGATAATGCGAAGGACGACGACAACTAAGCCTTATTACCCATTTACGGGGATCAATTGCATTCATCGCTTGGCGCATTTTGACGGGCTCCTCAAGCCGGCTGATGATGGCATCATGTACAAGAAGAAAAAGACTACTAGAGGGTAAAGAGTTCGATGCTGCTGGGACTGAAAGATTGTCCACCCCAGGAGCCACCCAGGTTCGATTCCCAGAGGGGCAAAAAAACGAGCCTCGACACCATAAAAGAGATTACCAAGTAAACGCATGTTCAGTTTCTTCTTATTTAAAACTCTCATTTTGTAAATATCTATTGCTCCAACGGTGCCTCTGCTAGTTCTATCCGAATCATAATCCCATAGACCTCTTGTTTCCAATGATCATAGACTCATAGCTACCGATTGTAGTCAGGATAATGAGTTTAATAAGTGGTTGAAGAGATTATTAATTCATAAAGTAAAGCGTTGGGTCATTTATCTTTGAATAATGACCCATGCCGATTGTTGGGGACCTCGCCTATGCTGATAATTACCCTAACCATGGCAGTGTCAGATGGGATACATGAGGAAGATTTGTCGAAAGGTGTAATGCTTACCAGCTCCGGATTTGGGTTACTCGAAACAAAGCCTTTTAAGCTATTTACTCACATATATCATGTACCTTATAAGGCGTCAGGAAGTACCGCTCCTCATCGGTACTCAGCTAAAATAGCTTCAGCGCACATCATTCTGTTATCTTCTTACTCGCCATTCGGTAACTATATTCAATCTAACTTTCCACTGCATGTCATTTGCATCATTTTCTTTGAGAGTAAAAGTTTGCACAGTAAGTTGTGATCTTTTTGCAGGGAAATACACTCCCCAAACCGAATGGCTTCAAAAAGAATTACCTAAACTAAATAGAAATGAGACTCTTTGCCTAATTGTTATTGTCCACTCCCCTTTGAATAATAGCTACAACGACCATATCATGGAAGGAGAAACCATGAGAGTGATATATGAGCCGCTACTTGTCCAATACAAGGTTGACCTTGTCTTTCTGCGGACATGTTCATGCATATGAAAGATCAGTGAGTCAAGCTACTAAAAGAAATAATGCTCTTTTTAACCTATTTAAACCTCTTTTTGTTAAATATTACTGACTAGGAAAATTAGAGGAGTGAGTATCCAGTATCGCCTTCAGAATCGTGGATGGCATTTTCAACCCGATTAAGGATGACAATGCTCTGGTATACATAACAATTGGTGATGGAGGAAACATCGAGGGAGTATCAACGAAGTAAGTCCACTATATATCACTTGCCTATTACTTTAAATAGAACCAGAGATCAGTCTGTTCAAAACTTAGTATATGTTCATATCTGACTGATGTACATACAGTCCCTCATCACTCAAGTCATATCTCATTCTAAATCCAAACAGTTTTCCCTACATATACACTCGGCTGGTCAGCATTTTCGTCAAGCACAATTGCTCCAGCTTACTCCAAACCATAGCAGTTGTCGTCTCCTATACAATTCCCTTAGAACTATGACTCCTAAGCGAAGTATAATTGTATTGCAGGTTAACTCGAGCATGTCTCCTTCTTAGTTTCGGACAGGTGATCTTCCATAAAGTTCTTTTCACCCAATTGGACCTTCGCAACCCTCATAAGGACTAGTACAACCATCATATGTTATCTCCACAGTGCAAAATCACCACTGCCATCAAACCGATCACACTCATCGTTTCATTTTCTAGCTCTGATACCAATTGTTGAGCTTCTAGCACAATTTTTGCAAAAATTGCGAGCGGAACGATACGACTAAACAGTGAAATAATGACTAGACTAAACACATATCAGTCAAACAGTGCAACAAATGAATACAAACACAGATTTATCTTGCTTCCGTCGGCTTTATATCACCGGCGAAAGTTCTACAAATTTCACTAGGATCAGACAGAATCACACATGTCTCTACGCATGCAACTCGATCTCTACTCAATTATCTAGCCTCCCAAAACTGTGTCAACATGATTGATCTATTGATTTTCAGATATCTAAAACCCTAGCATCACTAAGCCTTTTATATGACATGTTAAACGACCTAACACATAAAGAACTGATCCGACCCGAAATACAGGTACAACCCAAACTACTTATGGGTTGTACTACAAACGACATAAGCTAGGGTTTATAAATACAATGAATTCTTCTTCATCTCCAGGCAATCATCTTCACTGTTATTCGACTGGTCCTTTTTTCGACTAGTTACTTTCCAGCTCCAATATGAATATGAGATCATCAAACTTCACAATAACTGGCACCGTAAATAGGACAGTTACAATGTTACCACTGCCATCAAACCGATCACCCTCATCGTTTCGTTTTCTAGCTCCGATACCAATTTTTGAGCTTCTAGCACAATTTTTGCGAAAATTGTGAGCAGAACGATACGACTAAACAGTGAAATAATGACTAGACTAAACTCAGACTATAGACCCTTTTATACAAACACAAATTTATACTGGTTCTGTCGACTTTATATCACTTGGATTTGTGTTTGTATTCGATCGGCTATACGCAGGCAACTCGATCTCTACTCTGAGTTTAGTTTAGATAAATTTGTGTTTGCATTCAACTGGACATGTAGCCGATAATACTACAAATTTCACTTGGACCAGACAGAATCACACATGTCTATACGCAGGCAACTCGATCTCTACTCAATCGGCTAGCCTCCCAAAACCATGTCAACGTGATTGATCTACTGATTTTCAGATATCTAAAATCATAGCATCAGTAGCCCTTTTCTATGACATCATAAACCGCCCTAACACATAAAGGACCGGTTCGACCCGAAATACAGGTACAAACCCAAACTACATATGGGTTATACTACAAACAACATAAGCTAGAGTTTAGACTACAATGAATTTTTCTTCATCTCCAAGCAATCATCTTCACTGCTCTTCGACTGGTCCTTTTCCCGACTAGTTACTTTCCAGCTCCAATGTGAATATGAGCTCAACAGGCTTCACATTAACTGGCTTAGTAAACAGACAGTTACAGTGTTATTTCCGATTCAGTCTAGTTCCGCACCAGAGCCAGGCGTTTTTATGATTGAATTAATCTCAACATTCCACTGCCGAAATGTTTCTGTATTTTCAAGTTATCTACAGTAAGGGGTAAATGAAATGGCTCTTATACTCATTTAGCTGTATAAATTCGACAGATTCCATTATGAAGTAATTGGAAATATGATTCAGAGTTATATCAGAGACTTTGGCCACGTATGTTCTAGCATGCTAAAATCCTGCAGGTACGCGGAAAGCAAATAAAATACCCCGCGGCTGATGCTGTTTATCTTATGTAAGATGATAATTAAGAGGAAGTTCATCGGAGTCTCATTCGCGATGTCTGTGTTTCTTCCGCTTAGCTTCAGGCTCTAACTTTTTCAGATCATCCAAACAATGAGCGTTGGCCAGGGAAGAAAATGATCTCGCCTCCCCGGAATAATATCTAGTCGACAATCCTCTCCTGCCAAGACAATCTTTATGAGAAACCAATGCAAGAAAATCCAAAATATCAAATGATGTACAGAAGGAACCTTACTTTTGAGGCAGGCTGGTCCTTAGGGAATCAAATCGGCTTCTTTCTCCATGATAATGAAGACTGTTTTTAGAATCTTTTCTTTAGCTTGAGTTGGGTATGATGGATATATTTATAGTTAAACGTTTCAGCATTGTAGAAATTTTTTGGGGGACTTGAAAGTGATGGCGGAGATAAGAGTGCTGCCCACACTTGATGGAGATCAACTTCAAAAGACACTAAAGAAAATGGTTGATAAGAGCGCGGCGCCCACTGTTTCCTCTATTCTGGGTTTCGTGGATAAACTTGGAAGCTTGAGGTTTTTAAATGGCTTTTATCTGCAATAGAGTTCTTTAAGGGAGGGAACAATAACATTTAGTCCCCACTCAGATTGCACCCAGTGAATTTTATGGTAACATGGCTTGCATACTGCCCTTTCCTTTACCTTTAGAAATATGTGTATGTGATTTATGTGAATGCTTTGAGTATCAACATGAAGACAATATAGTCGCCTTGACCGGATAAGACACATACAATATCTATACACCAGTGACATCTGTGTATAAAAGGGTCTATAGATACGTCCTTAAATGTGAATGACACGACACACATGGCTTGTTTCACATGTCAAATTCGTGACGCAAGCTGTTTTCCCGGCTGTAAGCAGCTTTGGCACCCTGCTAGACAGCAACACAATTGTCAAATTAGGTCTCATTCAATGAAAACAGCAGGCAGCTGATTTTGACAAAAAGTTAAGTCAAGAGACTCAAGACAGTAGCGAGCGGCCTGGTAATCTTCATATGCGGATTTAGGATTTACAATAGCGTTAATGTGGATCTTTTTGACATAACCAGATATAAATATATGTTACCTGAAAGATTGTTCCAAGTTTTTTCAACGCTTTTGCTCTCAGTTTAAGGACATCCCTTGAGACACTGGGGTCCTTCAACACCTGAAATGCATATATGTAATTAAATTATCTTCTATGCGATAAAAAAGTGTATGTCTCACTCTCAAGTCACGGATCTAATATAACTATATAAGGAATGATTATCAGTTCCTTAGAAACTTGGTGAATAGCATGACTTCAAGCTGAACAAAAGTAAAAAATAACATTGGAAGAGGTGGAATCAATAAACTTACCATTAGGCAAACTCGTGATAGTGTCATCTCAATATCGACCACATTGAGCTGCCAAAGTGAATTAAGCATTGCATCTTTTTTATCTTCTATCGTCTTCAGCACATTCTCTTCTGTACTATCGGCCTCATTCAACTTCTTTATTTCCTCTTGTATTTGGATTAACGCTACAGCACCTATACATGGAAGAATCACCATTTCTTATGAGATCATGAAAGAGAGCCTACCGCACGAATAACAGTTGAGCTCAAACATGTACCTGAAGCTGCCATGACCTGTGATTTGATCTGATGTCCTTTATCACGAACCCATTCAGCAACAAATGGTACCTTCAATAATCGCTTGTCTTTCCCCAGTTCTCTTGCAGCTTTCCTTGTATAAATATAGCCAATGGTGTGCAGCATGGCCTCACCGAACGCTAAACGGACAGATGTGTATACAAGATGTTAAGCTCCTAATGGTGGAATGGTGCCATGAAGGGAAGTTATATGACAGATGATAAATACCAGCTTGTGACAGACGACGGGCTTCTGTGTTAGCCCAGTATGAAAATTCATCACATCGACCATCAACAAATGGCTGAAGACGATCTTTTAGAAGAGTTACAAGCTTTTCTTCTCTTTCCTTTTGCAGTTCCTACGAAACGATTACAAGCAAATGATTTCAAATTTATGATTCCTTTTCATACTATAACTTTAGCGCATTCAACCTTCATTTTTTCCTGAATATTTTGCATTCGAATTTGTGGGGACTCGGAGGAAGAGGAACTTTCATTAAACTCGACAGATGTCAAAGAAGCCAATGCAAGCTGTCCAATATAATCTTCAAAAAAATCGCTACCAAACTGCATCCCAAATACAGCCGCAGGGTCCACCATAGCATCCCTTCCAAAAATAATGAATGCACAGATAACTTAATATGAAAAGGTACGTAACTATTGCACCAAAAGGAACATGGAAATAAAAACTAGCACTTTGGGTGCAAGCTACAAGCTTTGCACTCGTTTACAAGAACTCACTGTGGTATTCCTTCCTTGCCATATTTATCATATGCTCCGCGCTTCTCAGGGTCACTTAACACTTGATACGCCTCGCCAAGTTCCTGATAAGCCAAGTGCACTCAGAGTGACTACCAAGTACAAATACCAGACTGTCACTTTTTTTTGCCAACCAAAATATGTTTCAGAAGATACAACCAAAAGGTGCTACGGTATCGTAGGATACACAGTCAGATCCAAACCACAACATAAAATTCTAGAATTTCACATTCATTTGAGTTACCATACAGCCCACTATTAGCAATGCCGCAATGATAATTAATACTTATATCACACTGGAAAAAAAATTCTTGTCTTTGGATCTGCAAATCAATTTTTTACATCTTATAATCACTTAAAAAGAACACGAAACAACAATGACATGTAAAAGATTTGCATACCTGAAACCTCCGAGCGGCTTCAGGGTCCCCCTGATTTTTATCAGGATGAACTATCCTCGCCTATGGAAGAAATAAACATTCCATAACACGGGGACATGTTTACGAACTCATTAAGGGAAAAA
>JAWWMW010001798.1:1810-12831 GCA_035048345.1 Echeveria elegans | reverse complement strand
CAAGTTAAAACCATCTCTGCTGAACAAGTTGCTGCCATCAAAGCTGCATTGGCTGAAGATAACAAAGAAAATAATCGACCTATTCAGCCACTCAACGGTAGGCCAGTTCAGCTACGCTCACCAGCTCATATTAAATCATTACAAGCAAAGCCTACCTTCAGTGTGCTGCATAAGTATTTTCCTTATCAGTTTGCATTAATCTAATGAATCCAATGGTAAAGCTTGCTCGACACAAACTAATAGTGATAAGTTTCATACCAGTATTGTAAATATAAACGCATGTGTAACTGAGAAGTGCATATATGCTTCCTTTTTTTAGTTGGTCATTCAACTGCACTGCGCTTGACTTGAATTCACTATAGTTACGAACATGGGGAATATAGTAACACTGTTGGGTTTTCTAAATATGGTGTGCGCAGTTCTTCTCTTCGACTCTTCCCTGTTGCCGGTCATTCTTTTTGAATGTTTCTCCTCCATCCAAGTAAGGAAGGGTTTCCATTAAGTTTCTATCGACAAATGATAATGTTGGTTCTCATTCTGTGCCAAAAGTGTTGTCTATGAAACAACATATCCTCGCAAATGGAACTACTTGGGCACAACTTTCTCATAACTATATCCTTAGTTTTTGTTCGGCCTGCCTTGCTTCTACTTCCACACGCAAGGGTACCCATCTTCCCTGTCCACGAAAAGTACTTTTTGCATTTCTTTCTCTTTTCTTGAAGAAGATTAATATTGGATGATATCTGCTACAGAATTTACATACAAAGGAGAAACAGGTCCTGAGAAATGTTCAAGTCTAAGTACAAATTTTAAAGATGGGTAAATTGGAAAATCTCAGTCTCCCATTAATATCATAACAAGCCAAAACAACACCCAATGCAAGTTTACTGCCTATTTCAACTTCTGCAGCAGCTTAACGTCGAGGTTAGTTTTTGAGCAAAAAAAAAAGAAGAAAAAAAAGTAAACTAACCAAACTCTCCTAAAAAATCAATAGTTTCTAGGTATGTTTCACTGAACAATACCTGGAGGATAGAACCGTCATTTCACTCACTCACCATAACCCGACACTCTGTAGTCGTATCCGATTCCGCCCGAATGAATCGTATCATTACTGCTAAACCGAACCGTTCAATCTCCGGTTCGTATTTTACTAGTACTCCCTCCGTTCAATCCTTTGATTGATGATATGTTATTTAAGGAATAATAAAAATGTGAGCGTACAAAAGAGAAAGTTATTTAAGAAATAATAAAATTGTGAGGTAAAAAAGAGAAAAGTAAGTGAGTGAAAATTAAAATAGAAAAGATAAGGTAACGTGAGTGAAAAAAATCATCATTAAAGAAAATACAAAAAAACTTAGACGTCAAGAAAGAAAAGTGTGAAGAAAAAATAGGACCGGAGTACTTAATAAAAATGTCTGAGCTGATCTTGGATTAGTATAAATATGAAATGCCCAAAATACCCCTAATTTCTATCACTTATTACAAATCATGTCATTCGTTAAGTGTTGACCGTACTTGACAGTATTTGACTGCATATTTGATCATATTTTACCATATTTGACCGCATTTAATCGCATATTTGACCACATGTTTACCATATTTAACCATGTAGATTTCACATATGCATCTCAGTATTTGACTGCATATTGTACCAACTGTTAATTGTATTTGACAAGGTAGATTATATATTCGGGAGGACATATGATCGTAGCTGACCGAGTACTAACATAGTATTTACCGTATTTAACATGTACATTGCACATTCGGAACGACAGATGACGAAACCAATAGCGAATAATTTTTATTTAATTTTTGAGTGACCGCTAATCAGATATATAAAATAAGTCTTCATTTTTCGTACATGTAACATTTCAAATAATAATAATAGCTGAATCAATCCTTTCAATATGAATAGCATAGGAGTTGAAAATGTAACTTTTAAGTGGAATGCAGATTCATTTATTTGTGTGCTACCTTTCCGTATCATCAATAATCGTGACATTCAAATTTGATATGTACTTAGTAGTATATCACATTTAAGACGATGGAGAGAGACTTCTATTTCAAAATTTTAATTAGTATCGAGATAGACCTCCTCTTTTTTCATCAGAATGGAGATAGAAATTAACAAACATTTTGTTGAACATGGAAAAGATTTTTTTTATTTTTATGAATGAGTACATATATTTCAACATTTTAGCATATTCAAGTTAAGAATTCACCATTTAAAGCATTATCCGCTAAGATATGACAGACTCAAATGTGACTTTTCAACCTGACTCTCTCAAGCGCTACGTCCATCAAGACTCGACGACATCACACGGCGCAACACCAAACATATCCAACAAATAACATTTTCTCACTAAATGAGAAAAATACAATGTAACTCACAAGATATACTATATTTCAAGCAATCCCACTGCTAATCTAAAACTTATTTTGTTTTAGTAGTAGTATTTAGATAAATTGAAATCATTTAAGTACAAATTCGTTCAGTACAGTCAGGATATTATAGATTATATCATACCAACTTTAGAAGCAATCTACAAACTGCGCATCATCTTATGATAAGTTTAAATAGGGAAATTAGAAAATTTGTCATCAATATATTGTTCATTAATCCGGTCCAATGTCATATAATCGAAACTTAACAACAGCATTCACCTAATCCAATTGAATTCCAACAGTAGGCGAAAGCCAGACCATCTCATTGGTCGAGACTCGAGACTGCATGAGTAAAGACAATTCTAAATTTACATTCCTCCATGCAATGCAAGTTTACATTCACGTTACGTGACCGGTGCTATTAGCTTATCATTTGGATGAGACGGTATATTCTTCATCTCGAGGGTCTTCAAGAGCGTTCATATGTCTTCTGAATGACGCTGCGGCTGTTTCCCTTTCATCCACCTGCTTTAATTTATCATACACAATGGCCATCAAGTAGAATGCTTCAGCTGCCATTTCATGATACTGCACAATCAAATTAGCTGAAGTCATAGGTACAAGTACAAGTTCCATGATATTAATCAACACAATATTCTTCAATGACACGATTGCGGAATTAACCACTGACCTCCAACAATTCAAGTTCCTCGGAAGCTTGAATAAGTGGTTCTAGAACTGCTTCCGGATCCTCAAAAACTGGAACAAAGAGAAACCTCAAGTTTAAAAAAATTCCATGGAATTTGAAACTCAAATACAGAATTCACTGAAAACATTGAGGAATGGGAATCATAAAGCTTGTTCAACTGAACTTTTTAACAACTGCTGAATTGTGATTAATATTCAGACTACAAGTTACCTGAAAAACTAGGATCCGACAAATAACATTTCACCTCGACAATGCGGGCCCGGGCACGAAGCTGCAGACCACCATGGCCAAAAATCATAGGAAGGGCTCCATGCAAAAGGGTTAAAGCCCTCTTTGCATGATCTGTCCCAAGTGCAAGCCAGAGCTCTGATAGTGTGAGCATTGCGGATGCTCTTAGGAGATCCAAGTTAAATGACTGACAAAATGAAAGGCTTGCCAGTGCATATGAGAGACCTAAAACTGCATTTCCTGATTTCTAAAGCAACATTTTTGAGATGAAATCAGTGATAAGTTGCCTAAAAATGGCATTCCGCAGCACTAGTGTGAAGATACCTTGTGAATATCTGCTAGCAAGAGAAGCACAGTGGCATTCTCAACCTGCATGTTAAATTTGTAACACATGCAAAATAGCGAATGTGCAACGGCTGCTGCCTGCAAAGAAAACTTACAAGTGGTAAATACTAGAGCACAAAACCCTGTCACAACAAAAATAATTCATGAATAACAACAACCAGCGACATCAAATAAATTCCAGCCTCATAAATTAGTGCCAGGAGCTCTTTATATTGGCAAGAACTATTGATTCCCAATTGACAACTATACGGATTACTAAAAAACTGTATTCAAATATATTCATTAATCATCAGAAATATGTTATACTTCTTATGATGATTCATTTAGAGGAAACTAGCCATCTTTAGTTTACATTAGTGTTTATGACTAATAGACCTGGTTGAACTGATTTGTTGCAAGCAAAGTTCTAGCGCGGCGGATGCTAGCCTCTACTTTGAGCTCCATGTCTACACCTATAAAAGAAGATGCCATGACTCCAATCTCGTCGCATAATTGTTGGGCCACCTTTAAGCACCCGCTGCATAACAAAGAAGTGCTGATATGGTTATCGCCACAAGTTCATAATATTGTGGCCTTCCACATATGCATTTGGTAACTCACTGTTGTAAAGCTCGTTCATGGAGTAGCTGGAGCTTCATTATTTGTAACCGTGACTTAGAAATAGACAAAAATTTCTCTTCTGCGATCTTCAAAGCCGCAAATGCTTCTGCAATCAAAGTTGAACATTGAACAGTTTTACATAAACTCTTTCAAACAGAAAAAACAAGGTGATTATTAGAGCAACATATATGCTTAACAACTGCTAGTAATGAGCCTAATGTTCATGCACAGATCGAGTTATTATTTTTAGTTGAAAGTTGATAAGAAGCTGCAGATGAGAACATTATACACAAGATTAGACCTTTGTGTCCCTTATGCTCTGCTAGATGTTTAATTAGCTTTGCGTATCCCAAAGCGACGTCAGCTGAACTGAGAAACAATAATGTAGCAGCATACTTTTAGCATCAGAAATTAATTCTTCTTATGATAAAGCGCAACAAATAATGAATGAGCTTTGAATTAGCATACACCTTGCAGTATCAGAGAACAGGGTTGAGAAGACAAGTGCATTTATCCTAGCAAGAGGAGCGCTGAGGAAAATAAACATACACATCTTTCAGCACGAGATAGACGTTTGTATTCCAATCAAACAGTAGCTCGGGTAAAATATAATTGCAAATATTATTCTTCCAAGTCCAATTTTAGTGAGAACTTAAATTAACGTGAACTTATATATTCATTACATCCATGAAGATAACAGTTTTAACGTTCTCATGTTAATTTGAGTTCTCATTTGATCTAAAATCTGATTCTTCCACAGATGACATGCATTTGAGGTTAAAATTAAACCAGAAAGCAAAAGTACGACGTTAAACAGATAATCCAATAGCTCAAAAATCCATAATGTCCAGTTTTGACAAGCACCATATCAAAACTGTGTAACAACATAGGTATAAATATTAAGTTGGTGCATTGAGATATTCTTTACATAAATTATGCATTAGAACAGTTGAATTCTTAAAGACTTTAGTGGCTGACCCAACGCCAAGTTACAAATAGGAGGTGGTTACAAGGAACCGTATAAACTATGTGGTATGTGCTATAGGATTTGAGTATATTTGCTGATTTGACAGCCATTACTAGCTATTTCAGCATCACTGCACATGGATACCACTAGCAATCTACATGGTTTAGGAACTATAATGGAAAGATATGATATGAACCAAATACTAGAAAGACGCTCACTGTTACAACACATCAGCTCCACTCTAATTAAAAAATAAAGAACAAAAGCTAGCTAAACGAGTTTGTATACATATTTTGTTCATATATATACCTTCGTCCAGCGTAAAGGTCTGCTATATCACTCGGTTATTATTAAATCTTGTATCCATTTAAGTATTGATTATGGAAATTATCTTCCTAGGCACGATGAGTTAAGATTTTACCTTCCGTATATATCCCATGATGTTGCGCGGAGTAAGCATGAGGAGCCTAGTAACTGTAAAACAGACCCAGGTATCGCGATACCTTGAGAATACAAATTTACGGCATCTGAGCTTGTTGCAGAGCAGTCTTCTTGAGTCAGAACAATTGATGCCACTGGCATTTGTAAGTTCTTAAGCCATGACGTACTAACTGCACCTTCTGTAATCGTAGTAGAACTCTCAACATCAAATTCATTTATTAGATGAGAGCTCAGTCTAATTTCCTGAAAATTAAACATTCCTTTTTTCAAAATGGCTGAAAGTTGCCTCTATCCATACAATCTGTTCTTGTATTTCGAAGACTGTGAAGCACTCTTTGAAAATACCTTGCAAACTGTGGCTGGGCAAGTTTGAAGTTGCATGGGTGCCTTAGGACCAAAGGACTGCATAGTACTTTGAACATGCTGCAAAACATTGGAGAAGCTGCATTTAGTAGGAAGGATGAATGATACTTGAATACAACCAAGCCAAGTCGCCATGGTAGCTGTTTCAAAGACCGAGGACGACAAACATGAACAGAGACGATTAGAGATGACCCATACCGTCAAATAAAATTTAGCCAACGCTAAATGGTTTGAAGAAACTAATCGCTTTAACTTTAAAGTCTCAGCTCTCTTTAGAGATCGCCTAAGAAGAACAAATAGTTGTTGCTGGACCGATATAGATCTGCACATATTTTCTACAGATGCTTCTGTTGAACCAAGAATTCTGCTAGTACTGGATATTCCAATTTCGGTTAACAGATTGCAGATGGCAGATAACGTGTAAGCAAGGCAACTATCATTACTTTGCTGCACATGAATTACACAATTTATTAAGCTTCCCAAAATGAAACAAAAGACATACCATAAATCCTGCATATAAACAAACGATAATTTACCTGCTGCGAAACACGAACTGCTTCAGTTAAAACCTGTGTGAAAAAAGACGCCCACTTAAATTCATAGCAAGGTAAAACTACATATACATATTTTATTGCAATTCCAAGTTTCCAACATCAGTTTAAAGATAAAGGGTTATGTAAGTCTTACCTCCAATGCTTGCTTTGGGTGCCCAAAGTAGAGGTGCATCATTCCCATGCACAGCAAAGCTATTTCATATCTTCCAAAGTTGCTGCTAAAAGACGACGGTGGAAGAGAATCTAAACCTTCCATCCCTGCACTTTTGAGTAAGAAATGTGAGCACCAGAAGGTAGAAATGGAAGCATAGACACGGGGAAGTGAATAAAGTGTACTAAGCCTCTGAAAGGCGTGAATAAATATAAACTTCGAAATTTTGAGTCACAAAGAATATCAAAAGCCAAGGTTGCTGACCAGTTGAAGAAGCAATGTGTCATAATATTCCAGAACTAAAAGATATATCATATATTAGAAAAGCTTTTGACGGGATACTGAACTTTATTACGAAATGCACATCATAGGACAGTCACCTGTAATCAAAATAACAGAGAAGCTTCTCAAGCGCAGCAGGATAATCGTCATGAAAAAGGCTATTCAAGTAATGCAGAAATTGAACCTGGCACAGTCAACAAACAATAACAAGAAATAATTATACTGCCTAATGAAAGGACATATTAAGACTCGAATAGGCAGAAAGTTCTCATTTGTGTAGATCAACTCATTAATTTTAGCGTAACTTACTCGATGCAGCTCTGGTGCCAGTTGCTGGAGCTGTTTCAGCGTTGAGTTGAACAAATTATATGGAATACTGCCCCCTTGCCTGTAAGGGCAGTTAAATTTGGTAGAGAAATTTTAAAATAAGGTAGCAAAGTTGGGGTTTGTGGGGGTGGGGAACAAACTCTTACTTTTCCAGAGAATCTGCTTGCTCAGCCAAATAACCTTGAATTTGCCTATCCGTTCGTAGGCATGACCCATGACTAATGCTATCCCCATTTATTGTGTTTGCACTGGTAGATACTTGTGAACTTACTACTTTCAGATTCCCGCTACTTACAGATATAGAGGCAGTGGGGACTCCAACATCTGCACCAACAACATATCATGCAACTTTTAACACTGTAAACATTAAATATCAGAAGTGAACATACATTTACAACACAAACTGAATCCATGAAACATTTTCGAATAATTAAGAAAGACAAACAAAAGTAAACAGAATGATCTCCAGGTTGAGCACCAATAGTATTATACAAGTTAGAATGTGACACATTCTCCTAGTACTACATTTCTAAATCTCGCCATGGATAGTATTATCAATGGCCCAGTCCAGAAATTCCACCAATAATAAGGGACAATGGCAAGACTGAGCCAAGGATTCTCAACATGCTATGCTGCTTTATGGAGTGAGCAGCAATGATATAACAAACATAAAAGGCATGAGCAGCAAACATTAAAGCCTAAATACTCAAATAAGCCAAATAACTCCATAAAAAAATCTACTAAAGTAAAAGAAACAAATATAACAAACATTAAAGGCATGAGCAGCAATGATTTTTTCATGCACAAGGAAATACCACAAAACAAATACAATAGTAAATAATAATAAAGAAGTATACCTGTTATTAATCTATGGAGTGCGGTGGGCACATGGAAATGAAATGGAATTCCACGAGTGTCTTCTTCATTAGCTTCAAGGTTTTTATCAACTTCAGCATATATAGAGGTCTCCAAGTCCATTGTTTCATATTTCCACCCTCCGCCCCAGGCAGATTGACGATTTGAATCATAAGGTAACAAACTGGAAGAATCCTCTTCACAATACAAATTTGTACTGGTTAAGAGATGGCAAACACCCTATATAAAAGGATTGACATCACTGAACTGTTGTTTTTTGACCTTATCAAAGGTAAAACCCGCACATGTTATTAGAAACAAACATATATGAAACGACGAGCTACTGTGGCTAAGCTTAGTATTCAGATGACAATACTCCGAACAAAAAAGCTTTCCCGCCATAGTTTCTTCACTTCTTGTCAACTGCAATCTATACTTTTTGGTAATATATATTTTTAACACAAAAGTTTGATTATTAAAATTCATCAATTACTTATCTAACAAGTTCTTACTGTTTATATTAAAAATCTCAGCCAGGGGGACAGGTAAAGGTTCCCGGCAGAAAGAAGTTGCAACAAATACGTTAAAACATAGTCAGAGTAGTTCAGAGCAGGGAGAAATGAATCTGCTGGTAATACTCAAAATTAATTAGCATCCTAACACGACCAGCTAATATGATGTTGGATACAATAACAATGAGCTGAAACATCAAATGTACACTTTCTACTATTTTACCATGAAATAAAGTTATATGATAAGGAGAAGTCGTACCTCGAATGACAGTAAATTAAATGCAAGTATGCAACGACGAAGAAAGACCCCAAGACTGCTCGTCGGATCCAAAAAGTTATTCTCATCCTCCAACCCACCAACATCTGCCCCTACAAAAACCCCTAATAAACGAAAGATGAAAAATCATCAGAAAAACTCAAACAAAACTGACTTCAGTCGAGATAGATAAATAATGATATAAGAAACAAAAAGAACCTCGTAAAATAGAAAACAAATCAAACAAATCATCAGGCGAAGACAAAGACATAAGCCTGTCAATCAATTGTTCACATAGCAAATCATTAACAGAGCCACCAACTTGCTTCAACTGAGCTTGAAGCTCATCCAACTTGGGCTCAAAAACATCATCGAATGACTGCAACATAACACAAAAGCAGCAAATACAAATCAAAACAAACGCTATTATTTTAAAAATAAAAAAAAGAGAGAAATGGGTATTATTAAGTAAAAAAGAAATAACCTTGGTGAGGGCGAGCAAGTAGGAGCCGAGTCGGTTTTGCTGGGAGTAGGATGAGAAAGGGAAGTGGTCTGATAGTGAATGAGGCTGCGGTGCGTAGATCTGGATGAGAATGCACACTGAAACTTTGTGCGGTGTTAGCACGAACGAACCTGCGGCTTTCGATACTCCCGTCATCTCTTCCACCTGAAAATTTTGATCTGAGAAGTTTTTGATTTCTAGGGTTTTGGAGAGAAGTTCACTTCCCACCTTACTATTAACTGCTTCAATTTTCAAAAAAAAAAAACTAAGTTCAATTTCCCATTTTTATCTTCTTGATCTTGGGTTGATAACACGAGTTTTTGGACAAATTTTTTTTATTAAATTACACTCGTGTGTTGGCGTAGTCAAAAAATCAACCCATTATATTATTCTGATAAGATAAAAAATGGAAAATCACCAAAAGAAAGAAAAATATATAATTAAAGAATGTTATAAAATTATTTTAAATATATAAAAAATTACTTTATTAGTTGGTTTCTAAATTTCGTGCGAGTAAAGTACAATATAAAAAAAATACAAATTTCGTAATATTTGTTTAAACCGCATAATTTCTTTTTATCACCCCAAATTTTATCCCCCAATTTGTCCCTGAGTCTTAACTGAACTACACTACATTTTTTCGAGATTTATTCATTTCACTACTTTTTGAAAAAGTACATGTATAGCATACCATCCGTCGTCCCGACGGGATGCATCTTCCGAATGCGCAATATAATCGGTCAAATAGGGACGGGACTCGATCGGCCAATTTTTGGGAATTTAAATGAGTATTTTTTTTTTGTTATATTTTATTTTATCTTTTTCTGGTTTTGTCGTATTCATATTTTGTCTTATTCCGGTTTATACTTATTCTTATTCATATTCCTATTTTTTCTTATTCCAGTTTAGGCTAATTCCTATTTTTCGTCGCTATATGTGTGATTCACTATTCTAGATTTTCTATTATATATATAGATTATACATAGTCAAATTAAATTAAAAATTCATAATAGGATCATGACTGTATAGTCAAATAGATGTTTTCGATTTTGCTCATACCTTTAATTTTTTTAAGTTTAATTTTACACAGACCTCATGGGCTCAGATCACAAGTATTTGTTCCCCACATTCCCGTCGGGACGACGGGACAGCCACTAGTAATGCATATATAGAGGCTATGGGACCTCTTTGGCCGAAAGTTTAAGCTTAGTAGTCTTATTGTTATAATTATCCTGAAATATAAGAAAGAATGAGCAAAGATGCACATTTATCATTTCCGAAAACATGCCTTTTATAGGCAAAGTTACGCAACACTACTCAATAAATATCTTAAAACACTTTTCATTTTTTACTATGAAATCTATTTCATTTTTTACTATGTGGTGCACACTTCGTCCACAAGTAGGATTCACAAGCATCACAACAAACAGAGTCGTTGGGTGTCCACTAACTTAAATGCTAATGATAGTTTAATAGTAATGTATAAAAATCAAATAAATATAATAGACATGTCTTTTTTTAGTAGGCATGTCATTAGGTTAGAA
>JAWWMW010001797.1:35332-46910 GCA_035048345.1 Echeveria elegans | reverse complement strand
GTTATCAGTTATAATAACCGTTTTCTACAAAATGAAGTAATAAAAAGAATGCGGATGATCACGGTGGGATTCGAACCCACGGCCTTTAGATTCGGAGTCTAACGCGATATCCACTCCGCTACGTGATCCCACACAATTCCATATTTTCTTAGTTGCCTCAATTCCACAACCGCATTGCGCATCAATCCGCATCTGGACAAAGAACCAAACATGAAGACAAACTCTGAGCTTCTCTAGAAATGACAACAACAACAACAAAACAATTGAATTACAATCACCCAAATTACATTCACGGACGAAGAGAAAAACACCCCTAGTAGTAACTAGTAAAGACGACAAAGGAACGTGGTGGCCGGAAAAACTACCTGAGTCCGGAAATGGTATATTTAAAACGACGTCCTTTTATGCTACATTTGAACATTGTGTCACAGCTTTAAACATTGAATCTCAAATCTCAATTGTCTCAATTTTTATTGATCATTGCTGCTTACTAAAACATTAATGTGGAGTGTATCTTAATCTTGATTAATTAACTCTTAATGACGTGACATTGGCTTACTGTTTTTGTGTGGGCGGCACCAACAAATTTATTTAAAAAGATGATTCAAAAAGCCTTGATCATGGTTAGTACATATAGATTGAGATTGACACTAAGATGCCAGTCGGGAGCCGTAAAAAAGCTCAACTTAATAACGCCAAACAGTTTAAAGACCCAACTCAATCTAGACTCTTTTGGAGAATTAATCGAGCTCAAGCAGAGCGCGTTGGTTGATCTCACATTTCGAGATCTCACCATATTACAATGCATAGACAAATTAGTGGAAAACCGCAGGACCAGCATAAGACCTATAAGGTATGTATGTCTCATCATGGATTCTATTCGGGGAGGTGGTTTCGACTGAAAGGTTGTCATGGTGCGTATCAGGAAAGCAAAGGGAGCATGGGCGGAGCCACATGAAGGCTACTTGGGCTCCAGCCCAAGTAGTTTTGACGCAAACAATAAAATATATATAAATTGTCTAACTCACTTCATTCTTTCTACCTAAAGTCACTAAACCAACTGGCTTACCTAGTCTGAAATCCTGGCTCCGCCCCTGGGAGGAAGCTCCACCGGAGAAACATCCTTAGGACAGAAGCTTCACTAGTGTTTCTTGTCTTGGGTAAGGATCACTCGAGCTGCCTTGGTTAGTCTTTTTTCGTCAGTTGTGTCCATCGAGGGATCACAGGAATAGACAATGCATTCGCTTACTGACGTCATCATTCTTCCGCAATAATTTTAAAACGAAACCTCGGACTCCCAGAAAATACAAATCCTCTGTTTTTCGTCACTATTATTGTTACTCTTCGATCTGAAACCTTCCAATTTCGCATAAAGCTTCCAACTTTACGCATCTCCGTAGCAAGGTAAATCATGGGTCGTTTTAGAAGTTTAATATTTACTAATTAAATCTCACTTTCCGATTTGATTCTTTGGTTGTTTGGATTGGCGTGGCTTGAGGTCTGAGTGTAGGGTTTGCTTGTTTGTTGCAATCCATCATTTGCTTATAAGATTTCTCTCTCTCTCCATATGTGTGTGTGTGATTTCTTAATTATAAAATGTGTGAGAGACAGTCGAGTTTGAGGAAAGATTTGATCTTAGGTTTGGATTTTGAAGTCGTGAATATGTGTGATTATGTCTTTAATCCATTATATTAAAGATTAATTATCAAAAATCACTCATAAAATACGAATTTTTTCAATAGTCACCCGTAAAATGTGATATTACCAATTACTACCCATTAAATCTAATTCTTTTGATCGCCACCCGTTCAATAAACAGTTTTCCAATAATCATCCAGCGTCGTTATTTGTAGCATAACGTCATTAGAAGCGATGGTTAGATCATGGTTAAATTCAACGTGTGAATCCACGCGATGGTTAGATGCGAGTTAGATATAACAGTGATGAGTGTGTTTTTTTAAACTTCTTATTTAATGGATGGCATTTGAAAAAAATTATACTTTATGGTGGTAATTGATAATATCAAATTTTATGGATGGCGATCGAGAAAATCGTATTTTACGGATGGTTTCCGGTAATTAACCCTTATATTAAAGCATCATGTGAGGTTTCATTTGATAAAAAAATCCGTATTGTCTTATATGAAGATAATGGTACATGTGTTGCTCAAATCAAAGGTGAATATATCAATGGAGATAGAGCGAAAATATTTCTCAAGAATTTTTCTTTACTCATGAACCTCAAAAGAAACGTGAAACGAGATATGTCATATTCGTTCATGTGACAAACTAGATGATTTGTTCATAAAAGCATTACCTACAACTTACTTTGAAAAACTAATGAAAATATTGACATAAGAAAGCTTGAAGATATGTATTAAAGATTCTAGTTATGAAAGAATGAGGGGGGAGCAATACACGTTACGCTCTTTTCATTGTATAATTTTTTTTCTTAAGGGTTTTCCTAGCAAGGTTTTTAATGAGTAACTTGTATGCATATTGTGCAGATAGTTTACTCTTTTTCTTTACCAAAATTTCTCTCTCTAGATCTTTTCTATTGAGGTTTTAACGAAGAATTCTATATTTGTACAAGTCATCGAATGGAGAATATATTATACAGTTAGTATATGTGGATGTCTTGAATACATTGTTATATGATCTTATACTATAATAGAATATCTAACCAAATAATTCAACCACCCAATTAAACTTCACACATTTACCAACCAAACTTAATTAAATTCGTACACTTATCAACATCTAACTAAACTCATTCTCACCCAACTAAACCATTCCAATTATATTAAAAATAAAAAATTAAAAATTAAAAAAATTAAAATTAAAATTAAAATATTACACACAACACACGGCCGTGTGTTGTGTGTAATATAAATAGAGAGGCATATATGAAGAGATGAATGAATGAATCATGAAATGTATGTATCACTCAAGAGAATGAAATGAAATACTGTACTGTACAAGCTACATTCCACCTCCATTTTTGTTATCATTTAGCTTGTCATTTTCTCGAGAATTTTCATTACTTTTATAACATACATAAATAATCTTGCAATTTTCCTATCGAAAAAAATAAAATAAATAATCTTGCAATTTATTTTGTTATTATATTAAAAGAGAGATAATGACAAATGGTTTCTTTCTCATTGTGCTTCAACTCGGCCCGTGAATGACGGCCCAAAAGGGTTTAACGTCAATCTCCTACTCCCCTTCTGTCTCTCTGCACGTCTCCATCTTTAAAAGTTTTCATTTCGAACTACCGACGAGCGTGCGGCCAGTCCGGTCGATGGCGTCAAAGCCAATCTCGCTCCTCCTACGCCGCCGCCGCCGGAATCTCCAAAACCCTAATATCTATTATTCCCTATTCAATCAAACCCTTAAACCCTTCTCCACTGCCCAATCCTTTTCCTTAAGTCCCACGCCCCCAAATCCCCCCACCGACCCTAACAAGCCCTCCAACCTCTCCGCTCGCCTCAGTTTCGTTTTCGATCAAATTGACGCAATTGAGCGCGAGCGTGCACAAAAGGATGAAACTTTACAACGCATCAGAGCGTGGAGGGAGTCCAAGAAGCAGACCTCCGACACTCCGGTGTTGCCGGCAGTGTCGGCGAAGACTAAGGAAGAGAAAGATGAAGGGGCGGTGGTTGAAAAGGGGAAGGATTTGGAGGTGAGTGAGTTAAAGAAGGAAGTGGAGTTGGCGCATCCTTGGCCGGAGTGGATTGAGTTGATGGAGAGCCTGATGCAGCAGAATTACTTTGATCATAAGAGAGTGGATGAGGATACGATAGTTAAGGATTTAGGGTTTGATATGGATGAGGTTGTGGAAGAAGGTGTGGATTTTACTAGAGATTTCAAGACTGTTCAGACTGCTTGTCTTAATTTTGGCCGCGACCGGTTTGATATCTTAAGGTAATACTGTTTCACTTGATAGTGTGGACAATTTTGTGTTTGGTATTTGTTGTGCATCTTGTTGATGTTTTCATATTTTGTGTTTCATAACTTGAAATGTTACATTTTTACTTGTTGCCACTTGCCATGTAGATGACAATTGCTGCAACTGGGTGATGCATTTCAGGTCATTGTCAAGAAAGGACATTCAAGTTCTTGTTGGGTTTGGTTGCCCAAGCACGCATAGTAAAGTGGTCTTTGCTTCGAAGCTGTTGAGGAAACACGTGCATCTTGATGAAGGAGAGGTAAGTATGATGATTTCACTCACATAGCGATTGTGCAGGAGCTTGGTTTGTTTTTGCAAATAATTCTTTACTAGGTGTTCGATCGGATGCTGACTTAACATTCACTAGAGGGTTAAATTTTACTTGGTTTTACGAAATATTTATAATTTATAATTTAGTTATTGTGATCTGTAGTTAAGAAGACCCATTTTCCATCATTTAGGAGTTATGAGCTAGTAGCCTAGTATTTAAAACGATGATAAATTTGTTTCGGCTTTATTATAGTCAAAGCTCAATTCATGTAGCTCTATTGGTTTCACAGTTGTTGTAATGCTGAATTTCTGAAGACGACAATCTTGATCGCAATTTTGTGTCAACTTTTGAAATGAGCTTGTAATCTGAATAATAAATCATAGGGCTTTGTATGTTAATCACCTGATGGGAACAGGGCGCTTTGTCTTTCTCATTGATGTTATACACAATGTCAGAATCACTTTCTTTGTATTATTTTCTTAATTCTTTTTTGGATGTCTGTCAATCCTTGTCTCTATGCATATCATATTGACATACGTTTCAGGTCTGCAGTTCCTGCAACTTGAGGAGCACATGTGAAAGGGGATATCTGCTGACAAATAAGGAGGATGAGGCGCGCACTATTGACATAATGCGCGTCCTTCTGACTTACGGTTTTGAGCCCATAAATGGGTCTGTCATGAATAAATCTCTTTTGAAAAATAAAGCTGTGAAGACAGTAGTTCGTAAGTTGCTGCATGAGATTGTCACATTGAGTGCTGTTCCTATTGATCCTAATCTTTCTCCTCCGGTTATCAAAAGACCTCCTCCTAAAGTTAAGGTGCCTCCTCCACCCCCTAAGAAACGGGTGGGTCGAGATGATGTTGAGATGAAAAAAGGGGATTGGCTGTGTCCTAAGTAAATATATCTTCTTTCTTGATTAATTTCACTTGATAGTTAAATTAATTTTCAATCTCTTGTTCCATTATTTTTCTTTGGCTCACTGTGTATGAAATTATCACAGGTGCGACTTCATGAATTTTGCCAAGAATACTGTGTGCCTGCAGTGTGATGCCAAACGTCCAAAGAGACAGTTACTTCCAGGCGAATGGGAATGCCCTGAGTAAGTTTCTTAACAATTATTTTCTTTCATTTTAATCTAAATGCCATCGTCAATGTCTTAGTATCTCTTGATATAGTGGATTGTATGTTCTTTGAAGGGTTACTTCTGATGGTTTGATGAACTATATCTATTCTACTTTTATTTCAGGTGCAACTTCCTAAATTATAGGAGAAACATGGCATGCTTCCATTGTGAATGCAAGCGGCCGCGTGATGAGTACATGGAGAATCAGATGCAAGAAAGACAGCAAGACCATAGGGCCAAGTTCGAAAGGGTTCCTGGAAACAGAGAAGATATATCTAATGCATGGAATTTGGACTTTGATGATGATGAATCAGATGGTGCAGATGTAGCTGCTTTTGAGTACGCAGACTCTGCAAGAATGGGAGAAAATTTCCCAACAGAAGATAGGCCTCGCGTAAGCAATAATAGAGGTTTTAAAGGTGACACTGGAGATGATAGTGGCATTCCTGATAGTCAAAGCAGAGTATATGCTGATTCTAGTAGTCGGCCTGGTACAGGATTTGACGATTTTGATGATGAAGATGATGTTGAAAGTTATGAAGTTGATACCCACAATACAATAATTAAGACAGAATTTCCTACTCAAGTTTCAGATGACGACTTTTCAGATTTTGAAGACATGAAGCCTATCAAAAGCGGCAGCGGCGATCCTTTGCCATATGAAAATCCACATAGGCCTGTGAGGGCAAATGTTAGATATGCCGGTTCAGACGAAGATCATGATCTTGGTTCTGATGAAGACCTTTCGATTCATCCAGACTGGAAATCAAGTCATGTTGCAAATTCTAATTCAAATCCTGGTAGATGTCAGAATGGTTCATCAAGGGGTTTAGGCTTCGGATCAGAGGGAGAGTTCAGTCCTGGTTCTGAGTCAGATGGTGACTTTAGCGGAAGGAGAAGAAAAGATGGGAAACCGATAGCAAAACAAAAAAATAGGGATAGATTTAATAGTGAAGACGAGTATGGCTCTGAATCAGGTGATGATAATCAAATTAGAGGTTCAAGAGGAGGAAGGGGTAGAAATGGACCTACTAGGTTTGGTTCTGAGAGAGGCTCAAGAAATGAATTTAGAGGCAAATCCGGTCGCGATGATTTTGTTCCTCGGGATGAATACAAATTCACCAAAGATTCAAGTAGGGGATTCAAAGGCAAACCATCAGGACTTGGTAGAGGGGGGAACAGCTTCAGGGGTGACCAAGATTCAGATTCATTTGATGACGACGATTATCGTGGACCATTCCGCAACTATCGTGGCTCTAACAGAGGGCACCGAGGGGGAAACAGCTTCAGGGGTAGTAAGGATTCTGACGATGATGATGTAGATGGATCTTCTCGTAGTTCCAGTGCTTATAATAGAAGCCGGATAGGAGGCAGTAGTGGTGGAAACAGAGGTGGTGGCCAACAAGGGGGTAGTAAGGATTTTGACGATGATGATTTTGGTGGATCATCTCGTACTACCCGTGGCACTAATAGAGGTCAGCGAGGAGGCAGTAAGGGTGGAAGCAGAGGTGGTGGTCAACGAGGGGGAGGATTCGATAGGGAGCTCTACGGAAGGGCTAAGGATAGGTTTAGTGGCGCCTGTGGTTTTGATGACGACAATGATGGTGGTCGTAATAGGCAGAAGCCAAGGCGCGGAGGATTCGGTGGTGATCGTCAACGTAGGCCACTCAATAATAATTCTAGTAGAGACATGGACTTCAGTGATGATAGACCACAAAGAGAACGAATAATTGAGAGGTAGTTTTTCTCAAAGTTGCAGTGTTTCGCAGTGGGAAATACAAAATGAACGATTGAATCCAATCTGATGTTACTGACAACTTGACTGAATCAAAGCCATTGCCAGTGGATGTACAAATGCTACACAAGAACCAAACATCAGTTCTCTTGTTGTGTTCTTCAGAATGTCGATCATTGCTGTTTCACTGGATGCAGGGCCTTTTCCAACTCTTCAAAGTCTTGTTTCAAAACCTCAACCCTGTGTATAATATTTTCTGCTGAAGCCGCATCAGCTCCAGCAACCTTGGACATGTTTTCAATCACTAAAGCTGTTTTTCGCAGCTTGCTACTCTCGGGTAGCGCTTCGGCAAGTTCCTCCGACACCTTTTCTGCCACGACTGCGACCTTCTCCACAACTTTAGCCACCTTGTCGATCTCTTCAACCACCAGCTCCGCTTCGCCTACATTATTAACAAACATATATACAATAATGGCTCGTATATTTCGTCACCCAGAGATGATAAATGTGTGGCCTTTTTGTTGTACCTTCTATCTTTTGAATCCGTTCCCATCTCGTTTTCCAAAATGGTAGAATAACTGTTGCGAAAAATCCAAGAATCCACGCACCCCAACGACCAAAAATAGACTGCGGCGAAGGTGGTCCAAAATTCTTACCATCATCATCATCATCTCCCCTGATCAAGCAGAGATACATATAGTCATGTAAAAAAGCAACAAAGTGCATGAACTTCTTAGTCTTACGTACATCATTTTTCCAGAATCTTTGGAGTTAGATGATCCAGCTGCGGTGGTAATAAGCTGTAGTCCTCTGCGGCCTGACGTATAGTAGTGACAGTTACCATATCTTAATTTCTTAACAGAAGGAACCAAGGCCAAGAAGCTGCATGTACTATTATTACCCTTGGTCCCTTCAACTCTATTACCGGTGGACGACGTCTTAATTCTTCTGACAAACTCGAAAACATCCTTAAGTCTCATAGAAGAAGCCATATTGGAATCAGTCACAGATGCACATTTAAATCCAGTCAAGCTGTTAATATATTTATAGTTTTAGCAGTTTGGCAAAACGTGAAGTGTTTATGTTATCAGCGGTAGCAAGATGATTGCGTGGGGCATCGGGCATAAGATACAAAAATGATAGACGTAGGTCATAAAAACATTGATTTGAAATGTTCAAGTATCTGTTTAAGTTGTGATATTTACGTTAGTGTTGGTTGTTTTTGTTGTGATTAAGGAACTTGTGGAGTGTTGTTTACTTGGATATATCTTTAAAAAGGATCATCAAAAATATCTGAAAATGAACTTTTTCGATTTAAACAACACTTTATAGACGAAAGAAAAAGGCAACGTTTGTTTCAGTTCACACGCAATTCAAGCAAGAAAATAGGGAGTTGAGTGTACATAAGTTTCTAGCGTTGCTTAAGAGTTAAGTCCCTCTATGTTCTCATGAATTAACTTTTTTTGAAACAGTGAACTGCCTAATTAAAGTTGGTCATTTGCTTCTTTGACACTTAAATTAAGTGCTTAAACTACAAATATTTGAAAGCGAATCTGACTTGTGCCAGGCTAGCTCTTAATCAAGTATTTACATTCTATTGTAAACTTGTAATGATGAAGGTTGCTATTAAAACTGTAAAGTAACACTTCGGATTTCACAAAATTCACGAAAAGAATTATCAAATTATTGTGATCGGAGAAGAAGCTTATATGCACACGAAAATGAGAGGATTCAAGGATAAAAAATTGTTACAAATGCAAGTATGAGCAGACTTGAAGAAGCTTTTCCACCACTAAGGTTCCGTGACAATTAGCCCAGAAGGAAGTGAAAGATATCGCTCAATGAAATAATGCCAAGGACTCTGTTGTTACCCTCTTCAACCACTACTACCCTCCTAACTCCTGCAAGCAATTTAACATGAGTATTACAATTGTCCTTTTTCCATAACCGAAGATGTGGACAGTCAGCTAACCACGAGGGGCAGACTACTTACCAGGACTTGCCAATTGTTCCATTACTTTGTGGAGAGAATCTGATTTCAGGCATGTGTGGCATCTCTGTCCTGAAAATTGTTTAGCCTCTTCGGTCACTTGCAGTGCCTGAAACGAGAACAGAGTAAATAGTCTCACAAAAGTAGTAGACCTCAAATGCATGCACATGCAAATTTCTATACACAGTAAATTAAAAAACAATTATGCCATGGGATCCTGCAGCCAGCTACCTCGGAGAGTCTCATTGTTGCAGGATCGATCAGTGCATATATTTGATCCTTCGCAAATGCAGTTATATCACTGTAAAAGATATATCAAATCTTACATGAGGTTCAACAAAAAGAGATGTGAAATGATCAACACAATGACATGCGTGGAAGGTCCAGAGAAAACCAAACGATGAGAAAGAACAAATGTTAGCAAGTCAAGTACCTTCGGGAATATATGTTTAAGAGTGAGCCCATCTCATTGACTATTGGTATTGCACTAACTCCCGCTGCCAAACATAGAATCGCTAAGTGGCACAGTTTGATGGCATGAAGGAATCAAATATCCCAAGTATAATTTCAGCACCACCAAGTTTAGCTTAATAAAGATAACTATGTCGTAACCTGAACCAGCCATTTACTTGATACTTATATGAGTATTTATCAGAACCTTCATCCGGTCAGCGGTCGAACTATGTTTTTTTTCTAAAAGATGGTTAACAGTAAGCATGCTCCAGAATCATAACAATACCTTCAATGAACAAGGACATTGCAGTATCAAGAGAATCATCTGGTCTCAGTGTTGTGATCTTCCCAACTTTGTTAGCCCATGTACCCAAGGGAAGTTCATGAACAGGGCGCTTAAGAATAGGTAAGGAAGTGGAGAAGAGTCTGAAATGCCTGCATATACCTGAACAGTTTGTTGGTCAAACGAAGATCATGAGCAGTACATTTTAGTCAATTATGTGAACCTACATTTCAGTATTCCAGTGAGGGAAGCGAGGTGTAGTAAGCGTGGAAACGATTCATCAGGTACAGAAAAATATAGGATAGGAACTGAAGCGATCTTGTTTTGTAAGACTTTTGAGCAGACAACTTGGAGAGAATCAAATGGACTAGCCTGCACCACACATAAACTTTTAAACCCAAATATCAAAATCACAAAAACCAAGAACATAAGAAAAGCAACAAAGTATCTTTTTTTTTTGTCTTTTTCAGATAGATGATTAACTTCACATCTATTGTAGAAGTAACTACAATCGTTTTTACTTATCTAAAAGAAATAAAATCCTTATTTATGAAGTTAATTGAGTGTTCTTATATATAATGAATCCGCAAACAATCTTTCTGCAGCATGTAGATTATAACAGAGTCATCATATGTATGTTCGTTAATTCACGCACACATAGAAAACGTGAGTCATAGTTTTGTAGGCCCTCTACTAACAAAATTCAATGATTTCTAAGCCAAATATTGTTACCCAATCTTGGTTATTGATGATCTCTTTGTTCACAATTAGCATGTCATATCACTAAGTGTTACTCTTCCGATGAGAGTACAAGTGCCAAATGAGAACCATAATCACACAGATTTTCTTCAGCATATTTTTTTTTTCAAAAACAGCAGAGACTTGCACTGGTTCCAGGGTCATCATGTTTTATATGTTTTCATTGTTGATACAGTGTGGCACTTGAGTAACCATACAGACGATCTTCATATTTTTAAATCTCAAAATCAAGATAATCATTATCCAATTCGAGGCAGGCAACCTGCATGCCATTCGCATAGAGGCACTTAGGCATGCACAAAACACATGTGAAATACATTAAAAATAAGTTGACTGTTGGAAATTTTATATTTATAATTACCAAAATGTGCACTCACGTAGACGAGAGGTCTTGCAGACTGTTTCTCAGTGACATCATCCGTCCCACAGGGCTGTGATTTTATCTTTTTCCAATATGCTACCGTGCGAGTTTCATGTTCATCTTGGGACATACTTGATCCCCAATTCTTAAGCTACAATATAAAGTGATAATATATTATCAGATAATCAATTGAGGAAATACATTACTTCAAAAACTATAGCTATACAAGTCTAACATCATAACAAATAATTGCACTAAAATGCACAGAGAACTTCGATTATCCAGTGTTTTACACTACCTCTTTTAGTATAAGGATGAAATCCATAGCAGTTATAATTCCAGCGAAGTGACCCACATCAGAATCCCAAAGTGGAGCCACAGATATTCCCTGGAAAATATTTACATGAGAATCTTTTGAACTTCTTGATTGATTGGCTAAACATACAGCTCTTAAACCATTATAATGAAGAAACAAAAACAGCAAAACAAAAAAAAATTCACAAAAAACTGGCGAACCACAAGTTAAGGTGATATCAGTCCCTTGATAAAATATATGCAATCAAATCTAAAACATTAGATATACTGCAGAAACTTTTCAAATTTGAAACATGAATAACTACTATGGCTGGCTGTCAAGTGTCAACATCTC
>JAWWMW010001797.1:22239-35232 GCA_035048345.1 Echeveria elegans | reverse complement strand
CTCAGCCATTGATTAGAAGGTACATCTATGGTTATAATCTCTTTATACTTTTTATATTTAGACATTTTTTACCTGATGTCTACCCTTAATATTTATCATACTTTTTATATTTAGACATTTTTTTACCTGATGTCTACCCTTAATATTTATCATATATTTTATTTGCTCACTCATTCTCTTTCACAACAACTCAACTTCCTTAGTTTCCGTGTCAAATCCCAAAATGGGGCACTGGTTTTGGGGCGGATGGAGTAGAAAAATAAAAAATAGAAAGAAAAAAACAAATAGTAAAGAAAGAACATACAAAATACATAAAGAAGAATTAAAAGTATAAATTTTATGTATATTTTTTCTTTAAACTAAATTATAAAAATGATGATTTTTTTTATAAATAAATGACCTGAATTGAAATAGCGGTTCAAGGAAGCGGGCTGAACAAAAAAAATTGACAGAATTGAAACTTGAAAATGGAACTTGACATATCGATATATTCAAACTCATACTTGACGTACTTCAAATTTTCCGAGTATCACTTTCGAAGCACAAGGCCATCTAGACACCATCACCATCACCATCACCACTGCCACCCATAACTTCATACACCAACAAGGGAACCTACAATGTGGGTGGAAAATGGAAATGTCATGGGTGGGCAGCTTAGCACCTTTTGAGCTTCCACTAAACCACCACACCACATTGTTGCATGCACAAAAAGGTTTGTTACTTTCAACCATGATACCCTTGGCGTTTCAGAAATAGATTTCATGCTATAAATTACTTTCATTCATTTTAGTTTAGTTCAATCACTTGAATTAAGTACTTAGGTCCTATGCACCTGTGAAAGACTAAATCAACTTTGAAGCTGCCTTGAACACTGATCAAGCTAAACCTTTGAACTGTTGTTCGGGCAGATCATGTATTGAGAACAAGGTCGAAATGGCGAGCTTGGAAATCACCGTTAAGTCAGCCTCTTGTTTAAAAGATCTAAACACCGTAGGTACAATGGAACCCTATGTCATTGTCGCATTATCCAGTAATCCAAAATCCGTGCAGAAGACCGATGTGGTCTTATATGGCGGGACAAACCCCACATGGCGAAGCAAGCTGATGAGGTTTGCTGTGAATGAGGAAGTATGCAAGAAGCGCAATGTGACACTGATGTCTAAAATCATGGCCCAGAAGTCTTTTGGTGATAAGGTGCAAGGTGATACTTCTAGTCAAGGAGCTTTTGCAAGTGGAGAAGTCGTAGATCTGTATGGTGCTAACGCCTTCAGGTACGCTGAACTTTACGTACGAGTTTGTTAAGAACGCTACGAGTAATAAGACTATTTGTGAGCGGAATGTGTCCGGTGGTTATGATTCTCCAAAGGCGACCGGATTGGGGACTAGCAGCTATGAAACTGATCTGTATCCTCTTAGTCTTCATCCAAAACCTCAAAAAGTAGTTGCTGCGCCATATCATCCACAACCTCGAAGAGGATCTGATATGCCATATCATCCACCATCTCCACCACCACACAATCCACAACCAGCAGGGTACTACGCACCATCTCCACCACCACACAATCCGCAACAAGCAGGGTACTACGCACCATCACTACCACCACACAATCCGCAACCAGCAGGTTACTACGCACCATCTCCACCACCACAAAATCATCAACCATCAGGGTACTACGCACCACCTCATCAACAGGGCTACCCACCCCAGCAAGGGTATTTACCACATCCACAGTCCACACTACCAGCAACCACCAGTAGAGTACTATCCACCTCATCAACAGGACTACCATCCACCACATTTGCATGGTATGTTGCGCCACCAACACCAGGATCGCCCAATGCTCATTATCTCGCAAATGCAAATTACTGTCATCCACCATCGGGGTCAGGGCATAACTCAGCTACAGGGAATCAGCTTCAGGTGAGGGAAGTAGCAGGGAAAAAGCCAAAATCACCAAAACGAGGCGGATTGTTACCTGTAGCTGCTAGATTAGTAGGCTCCGTGTTCCTTGGTGAGGCCGGTTCTAGTCTTTTTGACATGGCCGCCTCTGAGCTTGGTGGAGCAGGTGAATGGTGATTATGGAGGTATGTACCAGAGTTGTTACACTGATGCTGGAGTTTATTATTACTACGACCCGACTGATCCATTACTCTTCGACTGATTCGGCCATCGGAAAATCATCAATGGCAAACCAGTGCATCTGTGTGTTGAATAATATCTTTTGAATTCATCAAAATGGTGTTTTTGATACTATAATATCTTTTGTATTCATAGTTGTAGCTTATTCCCCCTTCAAAGTAATCAATCTGTCAAAGTTTGTAATGAAACAACACGTGTGTTTCTGTTTGTTTAGATTTCTGTTCATAAGTAACTTTTTGTGTTAAAAGACCCTCTCAGAAAATTGCCTGCTAAATGAGAGGTAAATAACAAGCCCTTCTGTCTTTCCGACAAAGTCATATTCATACGCTTAGCTACATCATTTGTTGAGAACTATGGCTAACAATTTTATGTCTAAGAATATCATGTTATTTACAAAAATCCAAACACTCAAGGTTAGTAGGGTCGATGGTGCTGCTTGAAGAAGCACTGATTAACTGCAATACTGCATCTATTTGCAGTAGCTTGTTGTTATGTTTATTACTTCGTTAAGTTGTCAAGGGCAGGTTATGTAAATAAAGGAAATAATCTGGGGAAGGTTATGTAAATAAGTGAAAATGTTTAGGGCAGGTTATGTGAATATTCTTGTTACGGGTAGGTTACAGAATATCACAGATAGTACATAAAACTGTAAAGGTTCTTCCTGTTCAATAAAATTCCGTTGACCGTTTTTTGACCATGAGGAGTTGAGGACGAGCTCAAGTAGAGCTGACCTTCGCCCGGCGTTGATCCGGCAGCTAGCATCTGGATTTTCACACACATTTCCTTATTTTTGTTAATGGTTATTTAAAAAACTTATTTTTCAACAACCACAGAAGTGGTTTTACACTATAGTACCAGCGGCTGTTGCATTTTAAAATCCAATTGCCAGAACCGACACTTGGTGGCTGCCACGATCAGTTAGTACCTTAGTTAACATGACTTGCTCAAAACTGACAAGTTGGCCATGATACTCGGCCTTCGAAAATGAAAGTCAACCAGCAAGCAATGCATCCAGAACTGTTCAACTCTTTCAAGTTTAGACTGAATAAATAAGTACGGCGGAAGTCTGATTTATTAACTACTCCATTACAATAACCCAACTTGGAGAACAGATCAAACATGTCCTTCTACATAAATGTAAACTCTAACATCCTCTTAAAAAAATCGTGCATTGAGAACAGATCGAAAAATGGAGAGCTTGGAAATCAGAGTTCGGTCAGCATCAGGTCTGAAAGATCTAAACACCATAGGGACAATGGATCCTTATGTAACAGTCTCATTGTCCAATGATCCGAGATCGAAGCAGAAGACCGAGGTGCATACTGATGGCGGCAAAAATCCAAATTGGAAAGGCAAGCCGATGAGGTTTCAAGTCAACGAGGATTTGTTCAAGAAGCAGAACGTGACATTGGTGTTTAAAGTCATGGCGGAGAAGCCTTTTGGTGATAAGGAGGTGGGAGAGGTCATTGTTCCAATCAACGAGCTTTTCCAAGGTAATCCGCAAATGGAGAAATCATTAAGCTATAGCGTGTCGACGCCTTCCGGTAAACCTAAAGGAACGTTGAATTTTTCATAGAAAGTCGTCAAAAATGTTTCCGAGTCTAATGTGGCCGGTGGATATGGTTCGATGGCAGTGGGGCCAGGGCCTAGCAGTTACAGCCATGGTCCGTATGCACCCCCTAACCCACAGCCTCAGTACAGCGTAGCCGCTCCATATCCTCCGCAACCTCTGCAATATCAACCACCACCACCAGGGTACTATCCACCACCCCAACATGGCTATCCGACCCAGCAAGGGTATGGATACCCTGCTGGTGCACCACCTCCACCGGGGGCATATGCATATCCGCACGGAGGTGCACCACCGCCCCCGGGGCCGTATGCATACCCTCATGCACCGGAGTATCCTTCAGGCCCTGGAAATAATCAGCACCAAATGAAGCATTGAGGGAAAAAGCCAAAATCGAAAACCGGAGGAATGTTAGGACTCGGGGCGCTTGGAATAGGAGCAGGGTTAGTCGGAGGGATGCTGCTTGGAGGCATGGCGTCTGATTTAGGTGACATGGCTTCTGGTCTTGGTGATATAGCTGGTGGAGCAGTGGGAGATGTTGCTGACTACGGAGGAGCTGCGTACGAGACTGCTGGAACTTATTTCACCGATGTGAGTGATTCTATGTCTACCTTGGGTTCCATTGGTTGATTCATTTTTCTTTTTCTAGAAAACTTCTTTATATGCTTTCTCTCAATTTGCAATGAAACATCATTTGTGTATCGATCTGTTTATTGAATAATATGTTGTGTATTCATCAAAACGTTTGTATATTTGATCGAGTATCTACACGTATTAATTTCATGTTTTCTTTGATAGATCAACAGCCTTCAATTTACTAGTATTAATTTAACAACCTAAATTTTCATGTTACATGAAATTTTGATTAAATATAAATTTAAAATCTATTTCAAATTTTAGATCATTTTTAAAGCCAATTAAAACACACAATTTTGATAATATATTTATCAAAACGTTGTAGTATTACGACGAATTCATTCAGCCACAACTACAAATATATAATTTATTTTTGACTTGCCGCGTGGAATCCGAATGGTCGCCAAGTATCCACACGCAAAAAAATAAGTTCTGAAACCATCAAAAAAGAGCAAATAATAATTTATCATTTGGTGAATTCCACATCTGTTAAGATTCCACATGAACGCTTCAACCGTGTCCTTTGCGCGTCCTCCTCGAACCGTCCGTTACCTGCCCCGGTTAACTCGGTCCAAAATTCCCGCAACGATTCGACCGATCCTTCCTTCCTCCCCTTCCCGTTTCCTTCTCATTCAATCAGCCAGCCCTAAACCGACTCGGTTCGACCGAGGATGCTTCGCCGTCGCTATCCTCTTTTCCACATCTCCGCTCTATAAATAGTCGCTCGTCCGTAAAAAGCTGCGTATATCTTCAGCGGAAGAGAATATTATCTTCCTTTGATCTCTCTTCTCGAATCAGGCGTTCAAATTCCGTAAGTTGGTTTTTCAATCGTTCGTTCTTGTTTTAATTTTTTGTCGATTTTCTCCGGTGAGTTTCGGTTTCAATTTCGTATCGGATTTGTCAGATTTTGATTTTAATGAAACCCTAGAGAATGGAGTGTCGGAATCTGGAGATTATGATCCACTCGGGAACCGATTTGAAGGAGCTGAACTTAATCGGAAAAATGGATCCTTATGTGTCTGTTTACCTTTCTGGAGATCCGAATTCGAAGCAGAAGACGGACGGTGGCAAAAACCCTAAGTGGAAAGGCAAGCCGATGAAATTCGTGATTAACGAAGAATAGCAATGTGACGCTGATGTTTAAAATCATGGCGGAGAAGCCGTTCGGCGATAAGGATGTTGGAGAGGTTTATGTGCCGGTGAAGGATTTGTTGGAAGACTCGAGTGCTGAGAAGGTGGAGAAATTCATGAGTTACAGCGTCAAGACACCTTCTGGTAAGGCGAAGGAACGTTGAATTTCTCGTATAAGTTGGGTGAGAAGTTTAAGGTTGATAATACCTACGCGGCTGGCAAGAATGTAAATGAGCCTGTGATGGCGTATCCGCCTAATATGGCAGCTGGGTCTAGCTCTGTTGCTCATGTTGGTGCTTATCCTCCTCATGCGCAGCCACCAACTTATCCGTCTGGTCCGTATCCGCAACAGGCTGGGTATGAGTGCTATCCCCCACCACCACAGCATGGATATCCGCCTGCAGGATACGGTCGGGCGCAGCCAGGGTATGGATATCCTGGAGCTCCACCAGCTCCTGGTCCGTATGGTTATCCGGGGTATCCACCAGTACCAGGGTACAGTAGATATCCTCCGCAAGCAACAAGTGGTGCAACCGCATAAGAACAACAAGATGGGAGGAATAGGACTTGGAGCGGGGTTGTTGGGTGGGTTGCTGATTGGAGATATGGTGTCTGATGTTAGTGAAATGGCTGCTTATGATGCTGGATTTGCAGATGGTGCTGACTTCGACTTTTGATCGCCTAAAGCATGATATATTTTCATTGATGTTCTTTTTCTTTCTTATGTTTTTTGAGTCCTTTATGTTGCAGTGTTGGAGTTGTCTGTAAATAATATGGATAAAAAATCCTACTAATGCAGAAGCCAGCAACAAAAAATCATGGCCAGACGAAGGCTTGTAAAAAATATACAGAGTCATTGGTGTATCTAGTGAAAGCACAAGCGTTGACAGTGCTGAATATCTGCTAATGCAGAGCAATCTATTGAATATAATGTCCTTCCATTCTAATGATTATGAAATCTCTTTATGATAAAAGCTTTTCACAAATCTGGGAGTGCCTCCTCAGCAATTACATTTAGTAAAACTGTGCAATCTTTGGTCCTTTTGACAGTAACTGTTGCAGGTTGGCCTATTGTGTCTTCCAATAAACTGGCAATCTGCAAGTTTTATGTTCAGTTATTATTAGTTACATTGGAAGTCTTTGAATTTTTTATAGGTCTAAACTGCCAAGGGAATTACACTGCCCGAGGACACGCATAAACATGTAGTTACCTCGCTTGAATTTCTGATTTCATGCCCATTTATTTCTATGATAACATCTCCAGGGCAGAAACCAGCAACATCCGCTGGAGATCTCGGAATTACCTGCAATTGCAATGGAGTAAGATGATAATAAAGCAACCCCTGATCAACTTTGTGTTTCACAAAGCACAACAGCAGAAAATAGGGAAAGAAAGTGGACCATAGCGAGATACAAGAAGTCATCAGGGTAACAAAAACCATCAGAGTTGGAACCAAATAACAACTAAATGCAAAAAACACTATAAAGTATAAACATAATACTTTCTTATGAAAACTGGCTTGTGTCCCATTCCCTAGAACTGAACACACACTGTGTTGTTTAGTTGTGGATAATACTTGTGTGCAATAGAATATCTTTATAAAAAAACAAAGCATACCACTGCCACAAGAGCGCCTCCTTTGACATTGGGGAACATCTCGTCTTTTTCTCTTAGTTGTGCAACAATCATCTCGGTGAGATCAATCATCTTCAATCCAAGCCATGGACGGACAACTTTCCTATAAAGCAAACTAAAGTGAGAAGCAAATTCCAAACTTGATAGAAAAAAGCTGGCATCTTAACACTACTCTAACATCTTCTAAGAAATCAGACCTAACACATTTACATTAAGCAAAATGGTATCATGATTCTCCAAATTCTAATGAACATAAGAGCAGAAAATACGACACAAGGTTTACAGTAAAATCCAAGGCAACAGCTAGGACCTGAGAACCCAAAAAGTTAACCACATTCTGGAAGCAAGAGAATGGGACCTCGATTTTTAACTAATTCCTAGCATATGCCTAGGAGTTGTAAGAATATTTGCTACAAAAGACGTTTGGCAAAAATAAAAAGCATTTATAAAGAAGAGATCAATATTTACCCATGTTTCTTGAAGTGCTCAATTATCTTGGCGACTGAATCAATTGGTACAGCAAAACTGTATCCACTTGCAGTATGTATACTCATAATATGTACCCCTACCACTTCCCCATCAAGATTAACAAGGGGGCCACCTGAATTTCCCTAAAAGAAAAATGATAAATCAAATATGTATATTCAAAGAAACAAAACTGGAAAATTGCGCAGCAGTGCAGAATTATTTTCGAAATGGTCTTTCTCAAAGAAAGCAAAAACAAAGTTCAGACTATTGTTGGATACTCTTAACTATGTACGAACCTTGTTAGTTGCACAATCTGTTTGTATATACTCTCTTGGCATGCCCCCAATGCCAATGTCACTACTTTTGCGATCAAGACAACTATTCAGGGACACCAAAATACGTATGCGATTAGCAACATTCTCAAATAACTTTAGAGCCATTAAAAACGTCCAACCTATCTGAACCATGAGAAATGCACCAAGCAGTTTACAACAGCTTTAAAACGATTTGTAGTTGTGCTATGAGTGTTTTAAGGAAATCATATGTCCATGTTTTTTTAGTATTAAACTAAACGAGTATGAAAAAGAACGCATCTGCCAGTCAAAGGCATTGTATTCAAGAAAACATTGGTGGCTTTACCCGTATAATATTGTAGCAAACAAGGTACATGTTGGTGAAGTAAGCAAATAAACATCGTTATCTCAGAAACTTCGAGCTGGTTCAACAATTTTCCGGTCTCTCAAGGAAAGAAGAGATGTAATTGACAATAGCATTTCAGGTAAAATGCAAGGGAACATTGCATACCTGATTATACCAGCAGTAACTGTGTTGTGGAGTGACAATGGGCAGCCAATTGTGACAACTGGATCCCCCGGACGAAGATTACGTGAAGATCCTAGTTTTGCCACTGGCAGTGGACTATTTGAATCTATCTTAACAATTCCAATATCAGAGTGTGCATCTGCATTAAGTATACTTCCAACAAACGTACGACCATCAGGCAGAGTTACATCAACCTGAAGAAACGATCAATTTCAGGAAAATCTAAACCAGTTATGTAAGTATACTGAAGCCTAATTCTGGTACGGAGGCAGATATCATTTCATTTTATCTGACTCCTTTTAAACAATACTTAATATCTTTTGTTAGGATTTTCAGAGTCATAGCATATCAGACGAGAAAAGAGATGCATGAAATGGAAATCAACTGTCTTACAGCACCCTGCAGAGTCTCATTCCAAAGATTCAGAAGAGTATAACTATATACGAATCACTTGATTGATCAAAAATTGGTAATGCAGGAATCAAGACCAGCAAGGCAGAAAAACACATACAAGGCTCATCATCTAACCTAACCCATGAATGGGCAGCATAAATTGCACGTTAAGAAATTATGTGAATCTGTGATGGCTGACCTTTCCCGCCGACGTATTTCTTCGGCCATGAGCATCAATCAGCATATGGGCACACGTCAAAATAGTTCCATCTGGATCGATAATAGTCCCGGAGCCCGAACTAGCCCCTGAATTCTTCTCATCACGCCCTGTATATTCAAATGAATGACAAACAATTAACATAAGCAAATTCAAGAAGAAGAAAAATCAGTCATTAAACAATCTGTGAATAAAAAATGTACATGGAATGGTTATGATGACTACAGCAGGAGCAACCATGGCAGCTGCAGTGGCTATGGATTTCTTCGGGGCATCTCCAGAGTCAGAATTACTACCAGAATCAAGGGATGAAACAAAATTGACATTTGAAACGTCGAGACTGGGAGGTGCATTTGCTACATTCATGAAAACAACTATAAGGGATGTCATACAATTATACTTATACAAAGTTGTAAGTGGGATGAAAAATGCCAGCAGTCAGCACCATTTATTGGGAGAAGTGAAGGCCCAAGTGAAGTAGTAGGAAGAAAATGGTGAAGCCGGATTGAGAATGTGCATGACGAGTGATATTTCATTTTCTTATGGAACTTGTTTTCTGCTACAAGAGATAAATCCAGGTGTATTGTAAGGAACAAGTAATATCATTATCATATCATGCAAAAAATTGAACTAGTAGTACAGTACCACATACTTTACCAAACTATAAGAACAAGCAGTAATGAACCAGAAAGAGACTTTGCTTTTATGAACTCACATTTGCGATTGAGAAGATACAATGTACAGACAGACAAAGCAATTGCAGAAAGATAACTTAATTGAGAGAGATTGAGCAACTCACCAAGGCTATTGCCGGAGTCGGAGCAGTATGCAAATCCGAAGGCTGCAGCAGAAGCAGCAGCAAAACGACGGGCATGACGGATCCTCCTCTGCAAAATTAGGGCAGGAGAAGGCGATTCGATAAATTCAATGAAGCTTTTGACTCGAGTAGATTCGAATCGAATCGATGAGGTGAAAAAAAAATTCTTACCAGAGAGTGACGGATCATGATGGATGGATGGATTCTGGTGGGTTCGAGAATTGGCGTTGAAATTTTACTAATTTTTTTTTCTCGTTTTGCGTCAACTTAAAATTTCCATTGAAAATAGATGAAGAAAGAAAAACGCAAAGAATGGATTATGGGTATAATATCTATCTGAATCTTCAGTTTTGGCCCACCACAGTCCATCCCAATATACGACACTTGAACTTTAACTCTCTTTTATTTATTACATGTTGACATTTGCAAACCGTCAAAGACAAAAGATGACGACACATAGAAGCAAACCTCTCCCGTCTATGGATTGCAGCACTTTGGTGCTCCAGTAGTAGAAACCTATTCGAGTTCCGAGAGGGCAGGATATTGAGATTAATAATGCCTAATTGGGCTAATTATTAAGGAGTGAATAAGTACAAGTCCAAAGAAGTTCAAGAAGAGGAAGAAAATTATGGATTAATCTAGATACTTGTGGAAGTGATTAGTTAGGAGATATTTTAGTAGAATACTCTAGATTGAGTAATTGTAACCATTATATTAAATCAATCTTAGCCATCTATTTAGAAGGTAGACTGAGTGTAGAAGAGTTGTTTAGACACTTGAGTTGAGAAAGAAAGAGTGAAGTTAAGGTGTGAGTGAGTCCTCTTGTAAAAGTTTCTCTATCAAATAATAAAATCTCCATTTTGTACGCTGACAACACAACACAGGAGACATGTACCATCATCATCTACCATGCCTGCATGTGCCTGCTACTATTCTATTACACTCTCTACTCAATTCGAAGTTCAACCAATCAAAAGAGAATGAATGAATGAAAAAAAAAAACAGAATACGTAGTGAGTAAAGCAAGCTCAACATAGCCGGATGATCCCGAAGTTGATCGATCCACATATATTGTATGAGGTGGGTCGTACGTCAATCACTCTGTGGTTGATTGGAGGCATTGATTCTGTTGAAAGTCTTAGCAGGCTTCTCGGGAGACTTGTTGGCGGCTCTCTTTTTGAGGGACTCATTGGCGGGCTTTTAGGTGACTTTTTTGGTATTTTGTTTCCCTTCAATGAGCTACCTGCAGCGCCGCCCCTATCTCCACCTCCTCTTTTGCCGTCTCCCCCTCCCTTTCCGCCATCTCCTCCGCCTCCCTTTCCACCACCACCTCCTCCTCTTTGGACTCCACCTCCCTGTCCACCACCCGCCCCCTCCTTCACCGCTTCCACCTTCCTCCCCTTCTCCACCACCCCTCCACCTCCCTGTCCATTACCACCATCACGTCACTGTCCGTCGTCCCCTCCGCCTCCCTGTCCATCGCCTCCTTGACCTCCCTGCCCATTGTCTCCTCCTCCTCCTCCCTGCCCATCGCCTCCTCAGTCTCCTTGTTCATTGCCACCACCGTGACCAGGTGCTCCCCCACCACCTCTACGACCACGTCCTCCCCCACTATCCCCTCCTGCTCCACCGCCTCCACCTCCCCCGTCTTCACCTCCACATCTCCTCTTTCGCAGCAAGACGAGTTAATGTTTGGAAGAACTCCTCCTTCAAAAATAAGGACATTTCTCAGCATTTGGCTGAAGTCAGGATCATTCCTCACCGCTATCATGATATGTCTAGGAATGATTATTTCTTTTTGTTGGCTTTCGCTGCATCCCCAGCTAATTCTAATACCTGATTTTTTTGAGTCAGTAAATAGAACTGAAAGTTCGCTCCTAAAAGATTGGATTTAAAGAACGTTCCAGTGAAAGAACTTGAAAACAAACACATCCATACATCCAATATTTAAGAACGTTACTCAAAATGCCATCATCATTCATCGTCAACTCTTTACATCAAAATCAGGAGCCTGAGTTTCATATTCAAATCAATACATACACAACAGCAATCAGCATTAGAGCATCCAACGAGAAAGTATGATCAACAATCCTTATAACACAACTCAGTTCCACACTACCATAGCATCATATCAAACTGAAAGAGGTGTCAAGGCTCCAAATCAGAATCTAAAGCCACAAATCTGGCAACGTCAGAAGTCTAAACATCAGATTTATGTACCAGAAGAACAGAGTCCGACTGCGGCAAAACGGAAACTAAAATCTAAGTGTCTCAAGAATCAATCTAAATCAAGTTACTCTGAATCTGAAAACGACTTTACCTCTGCAGCCAGATACTCAAGGATGGCCGCTAAGTAAATGGGAGCCAGACTGCCAACCCTCTCGCTGTATCTTCCTTTCTTCAGATACTTTCCGATTCTTCTTACAAGAAATTGAAGTGCGGCCTTCAAAAATCTCGACACTCCTTTCTTCTTTCCGTCTCCGCTTCCACTTGATCCCGCGCCTTCGTTTCCACTTCCGTCTGCGCCACCGCATCCACCGATGCGCTTGCTTCCGCCTCCCCGTCCACCTCTGTCTCCACATCCGCCACCGCCTCCACTACTACGCCAGCAACCGCAGAACTCATTGCGTTCAAGAAAACAAGCAGACGAAGATTCAGAGAAGTCTGTAGAACAACTTAACTCGAGAGCGCGAAAGATGGAAAATGATCGAGTTTTGAAGCAGAGGCGCCTTTTGAACTCTATTGGACCTCGCCCGGAGCAGGCGGACAGTTAGATTTATGCCACGTCATGAGTTTGGCCGTTCTGTTGTAACAAACGAATTTTTTGCAATTGGGCTTCTGAGAGCTCGGCCCAAATCAATCCTATTCGTTGTAGTAGTCCGTTTTGGTTTCAAAACAAAAATCATTTTTAAATATAATAATCTAAATATATTACGTATATATGACGTCAGAGTTTGCAAAACGCGCTCTCAAGTTATACCAGCAAAAGGAATGAAAGCTATAGAAGCCTTCCATTGTTGTGAACCATATATGTTTAGTCTATCAGAGAAAAAGATGGAGCGCACGGAAGAGTTCGAGTGGGGTAAACAGATGGTTGATGCTCAACAATAACATCTCTGACATGAGAGGGGATTTAAATGTTGAAGATAATTTTTAGAAC
>JAWWMW010001797.1:9791-22139 GCA_035048345.1 Echeveria elegans | reverse complement strand
TTGTCGGCCAGCCTAATACCAGCAAGGACCGCCAAACCTTCCATCTTAAAAGCAGAGCGGGCAGAAGCAATCCAATCTGATGAAACCGCCACCACAGAACCATAAAAAATCCTGGCAACACAACCCAAGCCGCCTTCTTTTGAATCTGCCAACCACGCACCATCACAGTTGATTTTGATCACCCCAACCTTAGGCCAGATCCAATCAAAGCTATTAAGCTGGCAGGAAGGAGAGAACATAGAATGGGTCATTCCTTTTGAGAACAAACTTAAATTAAAACTGTTAAATTTCATATCATCCCAAAACTTATTAAAAGTATACATAATAAACTTATCATTTTTTCAGTACTGTATTGGATAATATACATTTTGAAAAACTCCGACAGATTATCTTCTCAATCCATCTCTCTAATATTCTCAACTGAAAGTTATAGTGAATCTTCATTGAATGCAGATTTATACATTAACGTCCACGTAGAGGGTAATATATTTTCTTTTTAAAAAATATACAAACATTAGCGTGCACGTGGATGCTAATATATTTCTTTTTTAAAAAATACAATTGTTAGCGTCCACTTGAACGCTGAATAATTACCAATAAAATAATATTGTGACCGCGTGCACGCTAGATTAATTGATAATTAAAAATAAATAGATTATTATTTATAACCACGTGGACACTAAATAATTATTACTAAAAAGTATTACATTACCGTCTACGTGGACGCTAAATAATTTTTTATTAAAAATAAATTTTATTTTTTGCAACCACGTGGACGCCAATTTAATTGCTAATTGAATAAAAAATTACAAAATTATTATTTTTTTAATTAGAAAATATTTATGTTTATTTAGCGTCCACATGAAAGCTAAGTGTGTTCTTGCAAAAAATTTCAACGCTTTTTAATGTCGGAATTGGCAGTTGCGTCCACGTGGTCGCTAAATTGACGTCCACATCAGTGGTGGATCCAGAAACTTTTTTCACCGGGGTCAAAAAAAATTATTCGAGTGAGCAATAGTTAAATATTGTTGGACTATCAAATTTGGGTTACTTGAAATGATATTTGCTTCATTTTGTTTGGAATATGTTATTTAATGCATACTAAATTGATGAATCATAAAATAAATGGGGTCAAAAGTTTAAATTTTATGGGGTTATTATACAAATCTAACCCATATTAACTCACATTTCATCAATTTCAATGGGTCAGTTGACCCCTAACACTCATGTACGTCCGCCACTGCTCCTCCCCCACCTTCGACCAGCACCATAATTTCGGTTTGTATCCTCCTCCGCGGCCTGAGTACAGTGATAATAATGCTGGTATGTACCTTCCTCCTCCTACTCTGCCCATGCAACACAATTTCGGTTGTCTATACCCTCCTCCTCCTTAAGCACCACCACAATATAACAATGCTGTTGCATCGTCATATCATCCCTCTTCTCAACCACCAACTTATTATAATTATCCAACAGCACCTCCACTTGATCATCCGCCTCTAGGATATCCTCCGCAAAATTGGGCACCCAACATGAGATCTTGCAGTTGCACCACAACCGTCAGCACCTCCATCACAAGGGTATCCACAGCCATTGACACACGAACCATCAGCTCCTCAAAAGCCTCGATTGGGGGAAGAAACCTAAAAAGTATAACGACTCCGATAATGGATCAGATGATTCTAGTGTGGAGGATGATGGTACCTGTAATACACCTATGATGGCCAAAGACAAAAAATACGAACGTGGCCCATGATTTGAAATCATATTCTTGTTATTAGATTAAGCTGGCCTAACTGGCATTATACGAAGCGAAGGTCAACCATGAAACTGTGTGAGCATCAAAACACTGCCCCTTTCACTTTGAGGCTTGAGCGACTTTAAATTCTGTAGATATTGAATAAATTAGTACAACCGAAGTCCGAGTAATAATCTTAGTACATTTTGAGGGGCCTAGCTGACATGACTTAAAGTATTGCTCTTTCAAAGTCTCTAGCAAAAGCAAATCCATCTTGATAAAACTTGCGACTTGTAGATTTGTAGTGTCAAATAAGCCCTAGAAATAAATGCCAACCATGACGTTGCTCGAGCATTAACAGTATATATATGCTCTGAGCATTGCTATTGGCACAACCGACAAGTTTTTATAACACACAAAAGGACAAGAAAGATGGAGGGTACTTTTGTATTTTTAATCACAAGTTACCAAAATGTCCTCACTTGTTTTGTCTTATATGCAATTGGAGGGCGTAATGTGTAATAATTTTCATCTGTATGCACCGGTGATCGGTGCTTTGAGCTTTTTCCATTTTACTGCGATTCACAATTGAACTCCGAGTAATGAATAAGAATAAAACTATTAAATTTGGGCTCCGGCTGAAACATAAACCGAGGAACCTGATTTCTTTTGAAAATTTGTTGGATCAAAAACTTGCAAGTTGTGATCATTACAGTCTGACAAATAAACAAAGAAAAAAATGTTGTTCCTGAATATAAGAGTTTGCACGTTTCGCAGTAATTTCAATCCTCATCGGAATTGGGATGTTCATGTTATACATTACTATCTTTCATTGTCATTCAGTTGTCGCTATAAAATTAATTAGAAAGCACACGAGACTAAACCAACTCTGAAGCTGCCTTTGAACTGATCAAGCATATTCTTGTATAAATATGGAAGCACGGAGAACTCGTATTGAGAAAAGGTCGAAATGGAGAGCTTGGAAATCATCATTCAGTCAGCCTCACGCCTCAAGGATCTAAACACCATAGGTACAATGGATCCCTATGTGTTGGTAACTTTATCAAGTGATCCAAAATCTGTGCAGAAGACCGATGTGGCCTTGTACGGCGGGACAAACCCCAAGTGGCGTAGCAAAGCGATGAGGTTTGATGTGAACGAGGATATGTGCAAGACGCAGAACGTGACACTGGTGTTTAAAATCATGGCCGAAAAGGCTTTTGGTGATAAGGAGGTAGGAGTGGTGGTACTTCTGGTCAGGGAGCTTTTCGAAGTTGAACAAATGGCGAAGTCACTGATCAGCTGTACCGTGTCAACGCCTTCAGGTAGGCCTAAAGGTACACTGAACTTTTCATACAAGTATGTCAAGAACGCTATGAGTAATAAAAATGTATGTGAGCGGAATGTGTCCGGTGGTTATTTTCCTCCAAAAGCGATTGAGTCTGGAACAAGCAGCAATGAATCTGATCTGTATCCTCCTCCTCCTCTCCTCCCACAATCTAATAAAGAAGTTGCTGCTGCTCCATATCCTCCACCATCTCTACCACCGCACAATCCGCAACCAGAAGCAGGGTACTTATATCCACCACCTCAACAGGCCGGCTACCCACCCCAGTCCCTGCAGGGGTATGCACATGCTCCACCACCTCTAGTACACTACCAGCAACAGCCAGTAGGGTACTATCCATACCCACCACCACCCCATCAAGGGTATGCACCGCAGCCACCTCCAGGATACGCATATACACCTTCGAATCAGCAGGTTAAGGTGAAGGAATTAGGGGGAAAGCCAAAATCGAAAAGAAAAAAAGAAGGGTGGTTAATAGGAGCTGCTTCATTAGCAGGCGCAATGTTGCTTGGTGTAGACGTTGGTTCTAGTCTTGGTGGAACAGCTGATGCTGGAAGTTCTTATTACAATTACAATGACGTCCTGCAAGGTCATTATGGTTCCATCGGTTCTGCCATTGGTTGATTGATTCATTTCTTCTCAAAAATATCATCATGTTTGATTTACATGGTGTCCAAATTTACACTACTCAATTGTGCATCTTTTGTGTTGAATAATAATGATGTATTTCATCAAAGTGTTGTATGTTATCGATTTATAATAATGTCATTTGTATTCATCAAAATGTTGCATCTGATATGACTACAAGTTGTGAATCAGTTAACATTTGAAATGAAACAACAATTGTCATATGTGTAACTATGTGTATGGAATTTGTAGTTGAATGAAAATTATCGGAAATCATCCTTAATTCCTCCCAAGCCCACCTTCATGACTCCATGTCGGCTCCCTTTCCACTGATATTTATCAACTCTACTTGAAACCGATACGGATGAAGGAGGCCACAACATTGGTCTTTGAAGGCAACAATGTTGCTGCTTGAAGAAGCAATGATAAATTGATTCCATATCTAATAGCTTTTAATTATGTGTAGTACTTGTAAAGCTGTCTATTGCAGGTTATGTGAATATAGGAAATAGTCTGGGGCAGGTTATGTAAATAAGTGAAATGTTAGGGCAGGTTATGTAAATATTCTTTAGTTACATAATTTCATCGGTAGTATAAATCTCTATAGGTTTTTCCTTTTCAATACATTTGAATTTTCCTTAAAGTAACCGTTAACCGTTTTGACCATGACGACGAGCTCAAGTAGGACCGATCGTCGTCAGTGTTGATCCGGCGGCTAGAATCCAGGTTTTCTCACACAGTTCCTTATTTTTGTTTATGGGTAATTTAAGAACCTTATTTTATCAACAACAACCAATTGTTTGTACTAACTGTACCAGCGGTGTTGCACTTTAAAATCCTTTCTCCAGAAGCAACACCAATGCTTGGTCGCTCCCACATGATTAATCGGTACCGAGGGACGAGGGTAACAAGGACTTGCTTAAACCTGACAAACCAACTTGAGAGTTGAAGTTGCTTTGAACTAGTCAAACATGTTTTTCTATATATTTGGAAAAAGTCTCATACTGAGAACAGATACCCTGTCAGTGCACCCCCACCGCCTCCGGGGGATATGCATATCCACATGGAGGTGCACCACCACTCCCGGGGCCACATGGATACCCTCATGCACCAGGGTATCCTTCAGGCCCTGTTAATCAGCATCAAGTGAAGCATGGAGGGGAAAAAACAAAATCGACGAAAAAAAGGGGATTGTTGGGGAGGCGCGCTTGGAATAGGAACAGGGTCAGTCGGAGCGATGCTGCTCGGTTACATGGCTTCTGGACTTGGTGATATAGCCGGTGGAGCAGCTGGAGATGATGCTGATTATGGAGGAGATTTGTATGAGACTGCTGGAACTTATTACTTCCAATGCGAGTGACTCTAATTCTACATTGGGTTCCATTGGTTGATTCCTTTACCTTCTCTAGAAAACATCAGTATATGCCTTACAAATTCACATGTCTCAATGTGCGATAAAACAATGTTTGTGTCTGTTTTATAAATAATTCATCCAAACGTTTGTAGTGTTTGATATATATTCCGTACAAGTGAAGAATACATTAAAAATTTATGATTCCATACTCGTAAACTTTCTATTACACTATTTTTTTCGTTTTTCCGAATTAATAAATAAATATTTAGGCCTCGTTTGGTTGCGGGGGAAAATGAGAGGAACTGAAAAATTAAAAAAAAAATTTGAGTAAAAATGAAATGTGTGTTTGGTTGTGAGGAAAAAAATTCTCTGTATTGTTCTGTATTTATTTTGTATTGGCTCTTGTTTGAGCTTTTTGCAATGTAACATGTATTATATCAACAAAAAAAATTATGAAAATAAATTTAACAAACAACTCAAGGAAAACTAACATTTTCATAGAAAAAGCAATGTTTAACTTTACTTTTCTTCTTCATGATTAATCTGGTCCATTGTTTCAATATTGATCAACGGATGGGATCTCCTTCTCGAACCGTCCGTTACCTTCTCCAATTAACTCGGTCCAAATTCCAAACAATTCAACCGACAGACCTTCCTTCCTCCCTTCTCGTTTCCTTAGCATTCAATCAAACCCTAAACCGACTCGGTTCGACCACCAAGGATGCTTCGTCGTCGTTATCCTTTTCCACATCTCGGCGCTATAAATAGTCTTACGTCTCTGAATAGCTGCGTAAATCTTGAGCAACAGATAGTATTTTATTCCTTAGATCTCTCTCGAATCAGTCGTTCAATTCCGTGAGTTGATTTTTCTATCGTTCGTTTCTTTTTTCAATTCGTTGTCGATTTTCTCCGGTGAGTTTCGGTCCCAAATTTCGTATCGGATTTCTCAGATTTGATTTTGAAGAAACCCTAGAAAATGGAGTGTCGGAATCTGGAGATTATGATCCACTCGGCAACTGATTTGAAGGAGCTGAACCTGATCGGGAAAATGGATCCGTATGTGTCGGTTTATTTGTCTGGTGATCCGAATTCGAAGCAGAAAACGGAAGTCGATACCGATGGTGGCAAAAACCCTAAATGGAAAGGCAAGCCGATGAAGTTTGTGATTAAGGAAGATTTAGCGAAGAAAAGCAACGTGACGCTTGTGTTTAAGGTTATGGCGGAGAAGCTGTTCGGCGATAAGGATGTTGGTGAGGTTTATGTGCCTGTGAAGGATTTGTTGGAGGACTCCAGCGCAGAGAAGGTAGAGAAATCCGTTAGTTACAGTGTCAAGACTCCGTCTGGTAAAGCTAAAGGAACAATGAATTTCTCGTACAAATTGGGCGAGAAGTTCACTGTTGATAACAACTACTCTGCTTCCAAGAACGTCCATGAACCTGTGATGGCTTATCCGCCGAACGCCCCGCCTCCCCTGCAGTATGGGGCTGGTCCATATCCGCCACAGGCTGCCTATGGGGGCTATCCACCACCACAGCAGCATGGATATCCACCAGCAGGATACGGGCCACCGCAGCCAGGGTATGGATATCCTGGAGCTCCATCAGCTCCTGGTCCGTATGGTTATCCGGGGTATCCTACCGCGCCAGGGTATGGTGGGTATCCACCACAGCATGTGACGCAGCCCAATAAAAAGAACAAGATGGGCGGTGGAATGGGGGGAATGGGGTTGGGAATTGGAGCGGGGTTGTTGGGTGGGTTGCTGATTGGGGATATGGTGTCGGATGTTGGTGAAATGGCTGCTTATGATGCTGGATTTGCAGATGGTGCTGACTTCGACTTCTGATTGCCAGAACCTTAAAACTCATTGTTCTTTGCTTTCTTTTGTTTTTTGAGTCCTTTATCTTGGGAGTGATCAGTAAATAATATTGATAACATTTCCTACATCTTGAATGTCATGGATTTACAGTCATTTCGAAAAGGTAAAAATAAAGAGTGTGGATTAGTTTACCTTTCACAGGTATTGGTTGTTTTGAATATCAGCTATATGAGAGAAATCAAGTTAGTGTGAAGGCGTCGACCTTTGGAATGAATATGAAAAGCATTTAACAAATCTGGAATTGCCTCCTCGGCAATAAAATGAGCATACATTGATCTTGATTTCCGTGTATGTTCTCGTGTTGTATATCATTGTGTATACTCTAATTTCATTATGTCGAGAAATTGTAATAAAAAAATGTTAACCAAATATACTTTTAAATTTTCCTTTTAATTTTTTTTTCATCCATCATATTTTCTGCAAACCAAACGGGGCGTTAATATAACTGAGCAAACTTTGCTCTGCTTGACTGTAACTGTTGCTTTTGCACTATATTGTCTTCCAAATTAACTGGCAATCTGCAAGTTTCATGTTCAGTTAATATTAGTTTTCCACAGGGAGCCAGATGATGCAGAAGCAACAGCAAGGGTTAATACATGTTGTTACCTCGCTTGAATTTCTGACTTCATGCCCATTTATTTCTATGATAACATCTCCAGAGCAGAAACCATCCTGGAGATCTTGGAATGACCTGCAAATGCATAGGAGTAAGATGATACTAACAAAATAACATAACTTTGTCAACAGGGAACATTGCTGCATGCCATCAACTCCATATCATGCCTTCCGACCAACCACTGATAACCTTGTTTTTTCACACAACAAAGGACGGAGAAGATATGAACCCTCGTGAGTTGCGAGATACAAGATGTCACCAGGGTGTTTACAAATCAAGCAGTCAGCAGATACATAGATGGATACAGTTTGCACATCTTCAATCCAAGCCATGGTCGCACAACTTTCCTACAGTGACAAACTAAAATGATAAGCAATTTCCAAACTTGATCGCAAAAAGCTAACACTGCTTTTAAAATTCTGTAGCAAATAAGACCTGACAAACATAGTCAGTCCTGCAAATTCTAATGACGAAAAAAGCAGCAAAGGAGGAAGGAGGGTACACAATGTCTGTCGAGTATCAGAGATGTAAGATCCTAAAATTCTACATTTATTTATAAAAATCTATATTTTTTATTTAATTATTTTGGATTTATGTAATACTGTAATCTGTAAAACATGATAACAACAAATGGCATATTGGCATCTTGCCAGTTTGCATACATTTGGTCCTCTTGGCATCATGACATCTCTTTACTAAAATGGTACAAATTCCTTACCATCTCTTCCACTATTTAACAAGAGTATCAAAGCATGATCATTCATTCATTCATTCATTGATTCATTACTAACAAGGTACCAATTGTCCAAGCCTAACCATGTTGTTCTTCTCCAACATTCCCTTCCTCTCCATTGCTTTGATCCACCTCGTCTCGACCGTGCAAGCAACCAATGGCGACTACAACCACACCACTGTACGGTTAACGACCAACGCCTCCTCCTCGTCATCATTCGTTTGTGATGGCAATATGAGTGAGAGTTCAGATGATGATGAAGTTGAGATGGACTCAGAGAGAAACAACCGCATTCTTGCCACCTCTCAGTACATAAGCTACGGAGTGCTTGCTAAAAACCGAGTGCCTTGTAATCAACGTCGCTTTAACAGCCATGGAATGGCTCAAGCCAACCACTACAGACGCGGCCACAGCGCTTTTAATCGCTGCAGAAGTTAGTAACTACGAACAGTTTGATGATATTTGAAGAAGTCAATAAAGAAAATGCTCATGCTTTACGGCATGCTGTACTACGTATTTTTATGTTGTAATAAATCCTGTTTGATGGCTTGCAAAGAATACATAGTTCAAAAGTATCATAGATTTGCTTCGTAGTTTGTCATGGAAATCTTAATGAGAAAAAACCTCGATGGGATTATTCGACGCGATGACAGATTGGGCGTGCAATCAACTTGTTCTTGTGCATCAGATATTTTCATGTTAAAAAAATAAGGCATCGTCTTCATCTCCGGAAAGAGAACCCACTAGGATAAAATGAGATGAAGAGGGTATCCATGCCGAGGCACTTCTTTATCGAAGCAATAAAAAACAAAGTAGAGTTCAGAAGAACTGGGTAATCTGTGAATCAGACTGTTGTGACGAAACCTCAGACACACATTGCGCAACTTTCATCATGGTTCCACTGTTTATTGCACCATGTCACGAATCGATCCCGCGGCATGGTGTTTTATTCTACCACCAGACCACTAGTGTTTCTGATCTTGACATTGACATTTGCTAAAGAATTCGATGATCACAGAATAAATTGTTGGGCAAGTAAACCTAAGCATGCTTCATTTTTAACTGTGACCGATGATTCTCATGTCTCAGAAATCAAGTAATCTCCAAAAGAAAGTGACTGTTCCATAAGTTAACATTCTCTTCACCCAAGAATAGAGTTCCAAAAACTACATGAAGTCGCTGATCGGTTCGAGTAAAGAAAGATTCATTTCGTAATCAACTTGTTCTGGTGCAACGAATACTCTTTTTCGAATTAAATTGAGTTGGGAAGGGTTATATTCCCAACTCATATTTGGAGGAATAAAAGAAGATGTAGACAAATTAGTAAGAAAACTGGCATCAGCGTAAAGATATACTTCACTAGGAATACTTCTAGAGATGAAAAGATGCTCTCCGGAACTTCTTTATTCGAGCATGTTCCTTTTGGTCAGGTTGTTAATAATACTTACAAACTAGTAGAAGAAGGGGGAAAAAAAATCAAGCAAGTGGAGCTCAGAAGCGTTAATTAATCTGAATGTTTTCAGACTGTTGTGACGAACCTCATCACGTTCAGTGCAACTTTCATCATTGTCCCACTGCCGGGCTTCAAACCTTCGTTCGGAATCTGGTCAGAGGCTCTTTTACCAGCAGACTACTAATGCTTGACGAATGTTTTTGCCAAATTCTTCTTGAGAATGGATAAATGACATACTTGAAAAATGATTATTAAGTCATACATGTCAAATCCGTGATCGAATTGATGAGGGAAGAAGACATGTTCCTGATCTTTATCGGTTCCCTTTTAGAGTGTATTGTTGAGGATGAAATTAGTGAATAGAGAGACAAAGAGAAAGAGGCTCGAAAATCCCTTTAGGGTTTTTAGTTTCGGCCGTATGATGTTGATAATTAATCGATTGATTGATTATCTCTTAAGTTATGGTAATTGCAATTACGTCCATCAAGTAATTGTTAATAATATAATAGGGTAACTTACGTAATTGATCAATTAATAAGATAGATAATCATAAGGGCCACATAATATTCTTACATGATCAATGTATATACATATTATAGGATTAAGCTAAATAGGCCAACAACAAAAAAATGTAAGGACATATGCCAAAGAAAATGATTTCAAACAATTTAGGATGAACGGGTAATTTATGGGAGGAAAAAAGAGAGAAAATTATACAATGGTAGTTTAGTTGCTCAAGAAAAAGTTAAAACTTACAACGATACCTTTTATAAAATTTCCCAAAGGAAACTTATTTTCCTGTTGGCTTTCCATTTCACTTTTTGCCGTATTTTTTTTTTCAAGATTCAAACAAGGCGTTAGAGAAAATTAACTTTCTCATGAAGAGTTTATCAAAAAGTATAAAAGTAATTTTAATGTTAAATTTATATTTTACAATGAACAGGCAAACAATCATTTTCAAATAAATAGATAATAAATAAATGTTACTTCAAGCGAGCTGAGAAATATGCTAAGGAGTACTCTGAGCAGGTGCATTTTGCTATCCAAGTATCGTTTTGTTTAATTTGTCAATCTAGTGAAATTGAGAGTGTGGATCGCATTGTTGCTGGTAACCATAGCTCTGAATTTTAACTATGTTTTAGGAGGAGCTGATCAGGCTGAAAAGGGAAGCCAAATTGAAAGTCAGTTTCTATGTGAACCCTGAGGTCAAGCTCATTTTTATCGTCTGTATCCGTGGGAATGGTTACCTCTGCATTTGATATCTTTTGTTAGTTGTTTTGCCCATGAATATTTGTCTTTGTGGAGCACAGTCGACTGACGAAAATATCAATATCAAAATGAGAGGAAAGAAAAAATTAAAGAAATATTTTGAATGAAAATGAAATGTGTGTTTAGTTGTAAGTAAAAAAAATGAAAAAAAAATAAGAAAATCAATTTTCTTTAATTTTTTTTATTTTCCACATTTTTTTGCCGCAACCAAACGGAGCCTTAGAGTATATGCATGGTGGACAAACTGGTAATAGAATTTGCAGTCTGAACACTGTCACCAATTGAACATGGGTTTGAATCTATTGATCACCAATCTTGTGAAAATCGGTGGTTGATTAAACTGAAATGTGGAACGCTATGGCACATTGTATTTCCCATTGGCGTTAATGATTGAGATTCCTTTCAACAGATTGTGATATGAATAAAAGTATTGTAGTTTCATACTAGCTTATACTCCCTCTGTGCTAAAATGTTCTGTACATTTGATAGTTTGGAATAAATATTAAGATTGTAATGGTTGTGTGAGAGGATAAATAGTATGAAAGTAGAAAAGTGAATAGTAATAAAGTATGAAAGAGAGTGTATTGAGAGAAAAAAATGATTGTGTGAGTGAAAAAATAATGTAAAAGTAGAAAAGTGAATATTAATAAAGTAAGAAAGATGTATTGAGAGAAAAAAAATTATGTGAGTGATAGAGTAATGTAAAAGTAAGAAAATGAATAGTAATAAAGTAAGAAAGAGAGTGTATTGAGAGAGAGAAATGTGAGAAATAATTACTATAAAAAGAAATAGGAAAAACATAAGGGATGCTCAAAAAGAAAAGCAGAAAGAACAAAAGAGGACACAGAGAATATTAGTAGAATTGTGTTGTGATGCAAAGCTTGGGATACGTCTAGTAAATTCATGTCTGCTACGTCTGCTTAGTTTTAGCTTCTATACTAATTTATATGAGCCTCAGCCGCTGATTGAACCTTCTAACGGCATGTTACGATCATATGATCAGGCAGTGACTTTGATTTTATCATGCTATAGTTCAACTGTATATCTTTTTGTATGTCCAGGTACCCAAATCTTGAAAAGTGTCAAGGAGCTGATTTATAAAAAGGGTCATGGAAAGCTGAACAAGCAGCGAACTGCATTGACAGATAACTCAATTGTGGTGCTGTTATATCTATGGTGCGATATAGTACCTTTTGACTAGGCTTCTCCTAAATTGACAAATTTCATTGTTTGGTTTCTATAAAGGCTCTCGGTAAGTACAGTCAGCCCTCGTTATAACAGCGCCTCTTATAACAGATTTGTCGTTATAACAACTACTTTTGGTCAATACCGTT
>JAWWMW010001796.1:0-11584 GCA_035048345.1 Echeveria elegans | reverse complement strand
GTAATACTACGCATGCAATTCTATTAAGCATTTTATCAAACACCTAATACACATCACATTCGTATGGATTCAAACACATAACAATCTGATTTTTCTCATGAAAATATGAATTCGACATGTTTAAACATTAACAAGTGTTAGGGATTCATCGAATCCCCATTATTCACACACTACTCACTCATTTCGAGTGAGAAAACAAACATCATTCCAAAGGGCAAATTACAAGAAATGAAAACAGGAAAAGAGCAGGACAAACTCAATTTGATGTGTTGATGATGATGATTACAAGTCTCCTTCAATGTTCCGTCCAAAAGCTCCTCCTTTGGCCGGCAAAAATGGATGGTGGCTAGGGTTTTTGGTGGTGAAGAACCCTGATTTTTTGTCCCCCTAACCGGCAAAAACAGGTTGTTAATACAAACACAAATTATCGTATCAATCTACCGCTTAGGTTCATTAGTCTTGTTTAATTATTTTTAAGTATTAATTTATGATATCTGGGATAATATATTGCACTTTCTTATGACAATAGACACAAACATATAATGGGATAATCTTGATCTTAATGACTAGTGATGCGCAAGGCATGATATCTTTTGTGGTATACTGGGCATGTTTGATCTAGATGTTCATGTAAACAAGTCACAAGATATCAATGAGGTTATTGTCCATAAGAACACAGGTAAAGAAGGTAGTAGCCATATGTATTGATCAATTCTTAATTAGATCTTTGATATAGTTTGATGAAATATTCCCCGTACCATTCTCATCAAATGAAACATCTTCATAACTAATAGGGTTCTCATTCTGTCAAAATAAAATAACAAAACAAAGATTCAACTAGATAAGTAGAATTTTATACTAAACATTTGAGTAGAGTAGGTGTTACTCCATGAATTGATAACCCGAGTACCATTAAAATTGTTTGTAAATTCAGTTCCAGCGGAGTGGTTGAAATACATCATTTGAAATATTTTATACTACAAGTTTTCTATTGTTCAATTTAGCATACCATTAGCACCAAGGACGAAAGTTTCTTTAGTTGAGACAGTTAACGTCTTGATCAAATTGGAGTTGTTACCTAACATTTTATTTTACCATTTTTAATAGTGTAAAATTTCGTGATCACACTCCCGGTCTCGCGAACGATCAAAATCCTCCAATCCCTTAGCAAGTGTGCTTCATCAAGTTCGCACCTTCTTCCGAGCATATTTATATGGCTTTGCAAATGCGTGTGTATCAAGACTTCATTAATGTCCGTGATTCTGAACCATGAGCTCTCATCTCTATTTACATGAGTTGAGTTACTTGAACCTTTGTACGAATAGAAAATCAAGTATGTACTACCAAATTAAGGTAATGTTACCTAATTTGAAATATGGTATCTTTTTGGCATTGGATTCCTAATCCCAATCTGAATTGAGCTTCCTAATCTAATTTGGAACTCCTCTAAGACTAAGTGCAGTAGCCCATAATTGGGCATGCTTTTACATGCAGCAGACAATATTTGTGTACGCAAATCTGATGTGGCAGTATTTGGTAGTGATTGAATGCCTATAGGCATTTGTTGAAATATTGTGGATCCATTCAAAAAGGTCCAATAAGATTCTGCCACGTGTCCTCATTATTGCACACTTTGATACTCTTTTAATTTAATATTTTAATTCAAAATTTGTCAAAACATTTATAAAAAATATATCAAAATTTTTTATTTTTTTGAGATCTATAAGTAGAGACTAACTTAGTATCATTTGGAAATCAAAAAAAAAAATCAAGTTCTTCTTTACATATTTTCATTACTTCTTAATTCTTTTTTTCTCAATCTTCTACCTTCTTGATGGATCCTTCACAAAACTACAACTTTCCATCCAACCTTCTTGATGGATCCTTCTCAATCTTCTACATTCTTAAGTTTAATTTAATTATATTTGTGTGTACGTTATTAATAATATATATAGTTTTAAAATATGTGTTTTTTTCTAAATTGTATAATAAATGCTTTATAGATTTAAATAATACACTTATAAATTAATTAATATTAGATATATGTTGTTTCTTTTTACAAAGTAATTATTGAAATATAAATATTATATATGTGATTAATAATGATGTGTATATACTATAGTGAGGTGGATGAAAGAGAAAGTAAAAAGGTATGGAATGCCTATCTGTTGTGGAATAGTAAGAGAATGTTATAATATTTGATGATATGGTGGGATCAGAGTCTGATGTGGCAGCCAAATTTGGATGAAATATTGCCTAGCTACTGGAGATGTTCTAATAAATCACCTAAGACACGTTGTCTTGGTCAGGTTTTCAAACTTCGAATAATACTAAGGTTCTGTTCTTTTGACTTTAATTTAAAGTCAGTTCAAGTCAACTAATAAACATTCACTATTTTTAAAATTAGTTTAAAAGTGTAATAAGACTTGAAACTAGGAGCACAATCTTAAGACTCATTCATTATTGTTAAAACTATTTTCTTAAATTAAAAATAATATGCAAATGTAATTTATTAATTATTTTTAAAATTTCTGTTCAGTTGCTCAAAAGAACGGACCCTAAATCTGATTAGGCAACAATACGAATTTCCAATCTGCACGCCAGAACAGTGAAAAGCTCTGGTGTCGGACACTTAAATCTTCATTATTGAAGCATTCCTTTTCACTGCACCACTTTTACGCTATCTTTCATAGACCTAGCAAACGGGCAGGATGGATGGTAAATGGACGGATGATAAATGGATAAAATTCGTTTAATCATTTAGTAGATGAATAATAAACGAATTGGTAAGGGGGTAAGCTGACGTGTTACGAATTTGCATAGTTTGTCTTCTCCAGAAAACTCAACCAAGCACACCGAACAACAATCGTCGGTTGTTAGCCCAAGGTCTAAACTCGAGCATCATCAAGTGCTCAACAGAGAGTGTGTCCAAGGTTTATATATCTTTCAATTACTGATAAAAGGTTTAGTAGCCCAGTGAATATTAGTGAGATCGGTATTCCAGTTGCACTGATAAATATGCAAAGAATCATCATTTTCTTTTCATTTTCTGAATGATCACATTATTGAGACCGGCCATGTAGCAAAGATCCGCAGAGGCGCAGACAAGGTACAAATAAAGCGAGAATGTAAGGGGAATTGGAAAGAATGAATGGAATTGGGTGTTTCGTACCTCCGAAGACAGCAGGAGTGGCGTCAGAATTGAGAGGGATTGTGAGATGAAACATATTGGAGGAATTTTGCGACACCAGCAGGCAGCGAGAGTGGCGTCGTCTGGCTACTGACGCGTTCGTGTAATAAATGGATATTAAATAGGAGTTGGGTTCGTCTGTTAGCCTATTTATTAAATGGATATTAAATGGGATGGATCAGTTTATCCATTTATTAATTGGATGGTTAATGTATAATTTTAATGGATGATTTGTGGGCGGATAAATGGTTTAGGATGAAATTGACAGGACTAATCTTTCACATGGGTATTCTGAGTCAAAAAAGAAGAAGGTACTCTGCGTCCAACTTTGAAGGGAAGATTATTTATTGAACACAAAATATGGTAGTTTGGTATCATATCTCATGACATTTTGCTAGCAATGCACATCCGGGTCAACCGGCCTGACATGAACCGAATTGACCGGGTCCGGGTTGACCCGACAATCCGGAATTCATTGATTGGAAGAACTGAAAATCGGACCGGAACCGATCAAACCGGTTCGGGTCGGGCCTAGTTTGGACCGGACCCGGATTTTGCTAAGCTAATCAACAATCATGCCTTGAGTTTCGAAGTCCAACGGAGTGAACGGACACAATGTTTCGCATAGTATGAGCATAATGCATTAGTATGAGCATTAAAACAGTATTATATTTAACATTAACTTATTATGGACTTAAGGTTAGTGAATAAGAGTCTTAATTATTAATTTAAACTTTCAATTAGCGTAATATTAAATATTAATCCGGTCTAGTTCGGGTTGAACCGGAATTTTACGGTTTGGACCAAAATCAAACCGGAAATTTGATTTTCATATATTGCTGACTCGAAAACCGACCCAAAAAATTTCGGTCCGATCCGATTCGATTTCCCAGTTCGGGTAAAAAATGTGCATCCCGACATTTTGCTAGGAGGACACAGGGTAGTTGCATACCCACTATGCTTGCTTATAAATTCAAAAACAATGCCTTTCACGTGCCCATTTCTACCACGTAAACTACGCCTTCCCATCTACTTCATTTCTCCCACTTTTTTTTTATCAATTAATATGAAAGTCAGTTAAAAATTATCTCAAATAAAAGAATACCTAATTTATATTGAATCATGAATCAAGATTTGCAAAGCTTAAAGTTACTTGGGCTCTAGTCCAAGTAGTTTTGGGTCAGCCAAAAAATCATATATATTTACTTGACTGATGGGACCTATTATCCAAGCCCCTACATTGAATGCTCTTGCCAATAAAGCCATTACAAACTACTTATTTTACAATAAAAACAAATGTATAAAATGACATTTAATCTTATTAAAGGTATGTTTAGCTAGACTAATGCAATAAATACTAATTTTTTTTATAAAAACTGCAAAGTTCTAAATTTTACAATTCTTAAAAGAACAGTAACTTTTCATACTATTTGACATTTTATGTATTCATTAATATTAAAAATATCATCTAAAAATTATATAAATTAACTCATCTAATTTTTTCGTTGAGAAATTTTTTTCCAATGAGAATATTTCGATAATTTTTTTTAACCCTACCTAGTTCCGAATTCCGGCTCCGCACCTGATTATAATTGAACTACCAAATTTAACATTTTGGAGGGAGAGATGGAAATCACGAGGTGATCATTGTACTCATGCTGGATCTGGTGTGGCTAGTAAAGTTTTTGAATGGCTTACCTAGCAGAGAAATGGCTGTGGCAGTGTCGCCATGCACGCATCATTGTAGTTGTACATACCTAGCTAGATCTCGTAATAATACGACATATATGGATATGTATGATGTTGGCCATTCGTTGGTCTGTCACACGGGACATTTTTGAATGCATTATTTTTGTGGTCCTCCAGTGAAGTGAGATACATTTATTTTTTTTGATGAAGTGAAGTGAGATACTAAAATCAGCCAAGTATACCTCTTTTTCATCGTCTTCAATTTTTGCTCCACTCCAGTAGATCAGTATACTTGTGTTACGTCTTATTCCCATTGAATGTGATACCCGACTGATAACAACAAACTGTATGTGTTGAAAGCCTTGAATGATCCAATAAAAAAATGAATCCATCAATATATACATATATATGGATTGGTACGATTTAAATCTCTAGCGTCATAATTCCCTACCTGATCAACTACGTCAAATCACTGGATTGAATCGGAATAACACTTCAGTATGTCTGAATAAATTATCGAGTATCGACTGTCAGTGTGTGTACTTATTCACAAAATTATCAAAATGAATATAAATCCAATTCACACTGATGCTTTTTTTCGTTGGACATGAATTTATATTATTTTCAGTTTTTCGGTGTTATAGCTTTATTATTTGGATAGTCAAAATTTGCCCAACATAATTTCCTAACATGTAGACTTGTTCAATATATATATACGAGGATCCGGGGAAGAAATAAACAAGTGGTCAAACTACCTTAATTGATACTAACAACAATGTTTACAAGTGAAAATTATAATATAATAATATTGTTAACATCGTACATAAATGTTCTGTCTGAATTCCGGATCTAATTTTTTTACTTTTAACTGACCTCAACCCTCATTGCCAGGTTCATTGATCAGGAAAGGCAAGGCTAGGTCAGGCCAGGACCAGGAGGGTAGGGTACATTACCATTACATTTTACAGGCAATGTTTTCACTTGTCGGTTGTTGTTCCGGTAACCCTATACGAATTAGGGGTGAGTGATTTTGTTGTTCCACTCTTCATTTCAATCATTTCTGAATAATAGACATCAGACTTCTAAACTTACAATGTCACAATGTTGGTACTGGTGAGATGGGTTACGTTCGTTGCAAAAACAATGCGTTTCTTTTCCACTCGACCAGTGTGCCCTGGCCAGTGTTGGGTAGTGAAGCGCACGTAACAATTATTGGAGCAGGCCCGGTCCAATAATAATTCCTATAAACACAGTGTTATGTATTGTAATCTGACCACAACAAAGTCTAATAAAATTCCTCCTAGTTGTCCGTGGACGTAGGTTGCGAGAGGCAACTGAACCACGTTAAATATTATGTTTGTGTTCGTTTATTTTCTGCGGTTGATTTGTGATTGTGTGTGTGTGCCGATATTTCCGCGTGCATGAGGGTATTATTCCCAACAAGTGGTATCAGAGCCACGGTAAAACACGAAATATCCGAATCAGTAGAAAAATCAGGAAAGTCACAGTGTGAGTAGCAACCATTGACCGCCGCAACCATTCGCAGAGCCGTCGCTGAGCCCGTGCCGTCCGAGGACAAAGTTGTCCGCCGTCTGCCATCGCTAGAGGGAATGCTAGAGAGAGGTGAATAGTGGGCTAGGGTGTTGGTGTTGGGTCAGGCTGTGCAATTGGGCCGTGTGGGCCCAATTCGTTTTGGCAAGTGCGCTGCTGTGATTTTTTTTGGGCCATGTGTCATTATTTGGTGCTGGTAATTTGTTCCTAGATTATCTTTATTAAAATTGTTTATGACGTGAAATAATGTGTGCCGTGTATCTCGTTTGTCATGTGAAATGATTGAAGACGAGGAGTTCTGAATTGAGAAATTTGATGACACGGATTTTAGTTGGTGGAGAATGCAAATTGATGATTTGCTGGTTCAGAAAGATTTGGGCGTGGTTTTTGGTAACAAGCCAAAGAAGTTGTCTGATGAAGAGTGGGCAGGATTGGATCGAAAAGCAGTGTCCGTAATCCGATTCTCGTTGACCAAGAATGTTGTGTTCAACAAGGAGATGACAGCGAAAGGTATAATGGAAGCGCTGTCGAATATGTACGAGAAGCATTCTGCAGCTAACAAGGTTTTCCTGATTAGAGAACTGGTGAACACAAGGATGAATGAATGTTATTCAGTTACAGAGCATGTCAACAAGTAAAATTTGATCTTAGCCAGACTTGGGTCGGTGGGCATTAAGTTCAATGATGAGGTTCAAGCTATACTGTTGCTATCGTCATTGCTTGACAGTTGGTCCAAAATCCTAACAGCTGTTACGAGTTCAGCTAGCGAGGCCTGAAGGATTTACTTTTGAGAAGAGTCGTGATCTCATTCTAGGCGAGGATGTCAGGAAAAGGAGTTTGAGGAATCCTCGGGTGAACTGTTAAATGTGAGTTGAGGCAGAAGGAATAACAGAGGTAGTGGGAGCAAGAACAGAAGAAGGGATCATTCGAAGACTCGTAACAACTCAGGTGTAACATGTTGAAACTGTGGGGAGGTGGGGCATTTTAAGGATCAACTCTAGAAAAAAAGAGTGAATATTGCTGATGATTTTGCAAACGATCTTCTTCTCTGTATTGAAGAGAGCAATATGGATCATTGGGTCATGAATCTGGTTGTTGGAGACTTTGAAATGGTACGACTTGCGGACGATATAACTCTTGCTGGGGAAACAATATATGTTCGCTGTATAAGGTCGGAGTAATGTCTGACGGAGTGACCGTCCTGGTTCAGAAGATAAACAAAGTCTGGTTCACTGAATCTCGTAGGCAGAAGAGGGTTGTCTTAACAAGAGAGAAACCCAGAGCCAGAGGTCAGATTCAATTTGAGTGAGCATGGAAAGGTTCATGTAGACTAGTCAGAGGTATTTGTGGCAGTGGGAGTACGAGTGGTGTTCCAGCCAAGATTTCGAGAAGACAGTAGGTCAGGAGAACCATAATTCCATCTGTTGAAACATCTCCAAAAGAGGTCTTGCTAAGTATGGAGAGTGTTTGTTGTTCTAAGGGCGTTTCAGGATCCGGCATGATGTGCTTGCAGCAGTGGGAGCCGGTTGGAACCGAGGAGAGCGAGTCAGTGGCAAGTTCAGCCATGACTAGTGTGTTGAAGCTCAGCGGAGTTTAAACGGAGTCTTCTAAGTGATAAAGAAGGCTGGTGACAACTAGGGATGTGGGAACAGTGACATTCCGTTGATAGATTACTGAAGAACACGTGTGAATTCCATGTGAACATTGTTACGTGACTTCAAGTGAAGATTTGTTGGTTAGTGAAACCCACGTAACAATTATTGGATTAGGGCCAGGTCCAGTAATAATCCCTATAAATATTGTATTTCATCTTGGTGTCACGATACATGTAACAATATTCATCTACAGAGGTTACCTTAAAAAAATGTGGGATCCAAGAAAACAGAATGATTTATTTTTCGAAAATATAGAGAGAATAATATTGTATGCGCCAGGAGTTGGTTCTTAACGTACTCGACGAATTCTTGAATATGTTATCCTTAATTTTCATTGCTGAGCGCGTTGTTAGGGCGCTTTGATCATTCTTGTTAGTGTATATTTGAATTGGGTGTGTTTGTAGCATAGCATTTTTAGAATTTGAGAAGGTACCAAACCATATAATTAGTACAAAGGGAACCCACTCCACTTGGCAACAAAACTAAATAGCAAAACAACAAAGAAACACAGAGGACTTTTGGAGAAGCTTTGAAAACAAAGGGCATGGCTCACTTCATCCTATAACTTTTTCTTTGCATTTGAATTCGTGCCAAACCACTGCCCCTCACTCACCTATCATCATCTTCTTTGCTTCCTTCCTATAAAGAATCACGAAGAGACTTTGTTATTATTTTAGCTTTGTAAAGAACAATGGCTGGTAATGGATTCAATGGAATTTTTGCAGAGATCATAGATGGAGATGTGTACAAGTACTACTCCGAAGGAGAGTGGAAGACGTCGTCTTCCGGAAAAACTGTGTCCATTGTCAACCCTACCACGAGAAATACACAGTACAAGGTTCAAGGTATGTAACCTTCGGAGTTTTTTTTTTTTTTTCTTTTCATTACATATGAAGGCACTGGAAATGGTAAATCATCAAGAAAAACTGTGACATATTATTAGCGTGCGAAATCTGTTCTTATTTATCATATGTGAATTCATTTTTTTAAATTTAATCTGTGTTGTGTAGCATGTACGCAAGAAGAAGTAAACAAGGTGATGGAGGCGGCAAAATTTGCGCAGAAGTCTTGGGCTAAAACTCCACTGTGGAAGAGGGCAGAGCTCCTGCACAAAGCGGCCGCTATCCTGAAAGAACACAAAGCACCTATAGCAGAATGTTTGGTCAAGGAGATAGCCAAGCCAGCAAAAGATGCTGTCTCTGAGGTATTAAATAAATCTCTTGATGTGATTTTGAAAAGTTATGACAAGCTAGTTTGTCTCATGATTATTGACTGTCCATTGTGTTTATATACTTGCTTAATTTTATTCAGCTTGCAAAAATTGAATGTAGGTTGTTCGGTCTGGTGATTTGGTGTCATACTGCGCCGAGGAAGGAGTTAGGATACTTGGAGCAGGGACATACCTGATGCCTGATAGTTTTCCTGGAAATGAGAGAACTAAGTACTGCCTTACTTCGAAGGTTTACTGTCCACTAGTGCTAGTATGAATAATAATACTACACATATTTTTTTAAAATGATACTAATGATATATAGAACACATAATCACTGTTAGTCTCTACTAGCTAATTCATGTCATTTTCAGACTGGACGATGTTCTTTTAATTCATAAATACTAAGAGGTGACACAAAGTTTTACTTGACACAGATTCCGTTAGGAGTTGTTTTGGCCATTCCACCATTCAACTATCCCGTCAACCTTGCCGTTTCAAAGATTGCGCCAGCATTGATAGCCGGAAACTCCCTTGTGCTAAAACCTCCAACTCAGGTTCACTGTCATTGACCTTATCAGATGATGATTTTACAATGCCATTTACAAAGTACAAGCCGAGGACCTGTAACTCTTGACCAAATAAATAAATATGTACAGGGTGCTGTAGCGGCTCTCCACATGGTTCATTGCTTTCACTTGGCTGGTTTTCCTGAAGGCCTCATTAGTTGCATAACTGGCAAAGGCTCAGAAATCGGCGATTTTCTCACTATGCATCCTGGGGTTAATTGCATTAGGTAATATAATATCACAGATCCTTTTTTTAATGCTTTATTTTCAGTTGTTTTGATATTGCCTGTTGCTATAATGCAACTGTTGCATTTATCGCCTGTAGCTTCACTGGCGGAGACACTGGCATTTCAATATCAAAGAAGGCCGGTATGGTTCCTCTCCAGATGGAACTCGGAGGGAAAGATGCTTGCATTATTCTTGAGGACGCTGATATAGACTTAGCAGCTGCCAATATTGTCAAAGGCGGCTTTTCTTACAGGCAACATACTCTCCAGACTATCCAAAACACACAATTTCATATCTCTCAATGAAAATGAATGTTTTTTCTGTTGTGAAAAAAAACAGCGGTCAGAGATGCACTGCTGTTAAGGTGGTACTAGTGATGGAATCGGTAGCTGACATTCTTGTGGAGAAAGTGAATGCAAAGGTAGCAAAACTGACAGTAGGGCGGCCAGAAGATGACTGTGATATCACTCCAGTTGTCTCAGAGTCGTCGGCAAATTTTATCCAAGGCTTAGTTATAGATGCGAAACAGAAAGGAGCCACCTTTTGTCAAGAGTATAAAAGAGAAGGCAACCTTATATGGCCATTATTGTTAGATCATGTACAGCCCGAAATGAGGATCGCATGGGAAGAACCATTTGGCCCCGTACTGCCGGTTATTAGGATTAATTCCATAGAAGAAGGAATTCACCATTGCAATGCTAGCAACTTTGGTCTACAGGTATATTTATTTGAAATTAGCAAGGTTCCATGGTCATAAGGGAATAACAAAAACAAAGTAAAATGCAGGGTTGTGTTTTCACTAAAGATATCAACAAAGCAATGCTTATAAGCGATGCAATGGAAACCGGAACCGTGCAAATAAATTCAGCTCCTGCTCGTGGACCGGACCATTTCCCTTTTCAGGTATCATTTCAGAATAGAGTATCCAACGAACAGCTTGGTTCAGTTCTGGTTAAAATTGATCCATTTTGTTGTTGTTACAGGGTCTGAGGGACAGTGGCATCGGATCGCAAGGCGTCACAAACAGTATAATCATGATGACCAAGGTGAAAAGCATTGTGATCAATTTGCCAACACCATCTTATTCCATGGGTTGAAAAGTTATCCAAGAAAGAAATGAAGAGAATGCTGTAGCAACTTTAGTTCCAAATATTTTCCTAATGTTTCACTGCTTTGCCTGTTTTCGCATCGTTGTCTCCAAAATAATGTATTAGTGAGACTGATTCACATCAACTAGGCATAATGGCTCTTTGAAAAGAAAGAAATTTACTTCTTTTTCTTAAATGGAGGAATGTCTGCTCCTGTAAATAACAGGGCAATAACTTTAGCAATGAAGCGTACGGATTTACCGACGAAACATACTGACGCGTGCAGTATGAGTGGTGTATTTTGTCACGTGTCAAAAGAATTTATAGAACCAGGGTGACCTGGTGTCGAACCCAAGGGAACAGTGGAATTTAGTTGTATAGCTTATTAGTTCGCAAAGTGTTTT
>JAWWMW010001795.1:41217-57725 GCA_035048345.1 Echeveria elegans | reverse complement strand
CTTCCTTGAAATTGATAGTCCAAAGCCAAAGTGAAGAGCAATTGCGCAGGCTACTTTAAATCTGATGACAATGTCTTGAAGATTGACGTTAAATGGCTCTTATGGAGTACACTAAAGTGAGGGTCCTATTTATGTTTATATTTGTGAAACAACTGCCAGTAATGAAGACGACTGTATCTTCATGTGAAGCTGACCTACTAAATTAGGTTCGGAGTGATTGAAGGTATTATAGTGCAAAGGACTGAGGTGTGGTAAAGGTGGATAGTCATTTCTGCGCACCTACAGTCCTACACTCGAATCTACTTGGTGTTGTTAAGGCTCCGTTTGGTTGCGGGGAAAAAAGTGAGGAAAGGAAAATTTTGAGTGAAAATTAAATTTTCCTTATAATTTTCTCATGAAAAATCATTTTTCTTTAAAATTTTCTTTCCTCACTTTTTTCCCGCAACCAAACGGGGCCTAAGGGGCTTATGCTGGCAAAATGAACTCTTAAGAAGTTGTGGAACAGTTCATGTTATCAGGATGTTGTTTTGTTTTACTTCATGAGGGAGAGAGAATTGTTGGGGCTGCTACTATGCCCGATTTGTGCGCCTTAACGTCTTTCATGAAATGGCGCACAACTTATTAAAATTCTGATTTGTTTTCATTTGTAATTGACATTCTGAGTTATAAGAAATATATTATTATTACTTATTAAAATTGAATACTTTGAATTGCGTACGTATCTTCAGTTGCCGACTTCATTTCAATCGTTCACCATTTTGCAAACATATTAGTGGTTGAATGAATCTGAATAGGCGATCATTTTTATTTATAAATTTAACCATTTAAAAATGAGAGTTGCTCAATACCTGTTCGGTAGTTTTATCAAAATCAATGGTTGAGATTTGGCCTTTCCGTTCTCAGCTAATTTATGATCTTCAAAGAACTTTTTTCTGTAAACATATCAGTGGTTGAATGAATCATTTTTATTTATAAGTTTAACCATTTAAAAAATGAGAGTTGCTCAATACCATGTTCGGTAGTTTTATCATATACCTTTGTGCATTCTTCTCATTTTACTAATTTCAACGAATAATTACTATAATAATGCCTATCGATCCTTTTTAAACGCTTTAACCACTCATTAAGAATCGAAAACTCTGTGATTTATAATAACCTTATACTATCACTGAGTTAACCCTTGATAAGTCTATCGAATCTTAATACACCAAAAATAGGAGTTTGTTCTGTCTTTTTCTTCAATTAGTACACTCCGATTGTTTGGAATGTTTGGCATTTCACTTTTAAACTAGTTATCACTAACGCTGATAATTTCTAATAGCAGTGCTAATCACCTCGTAGACATAAATTTAAGGTCCGTTTGATTGCGAGGAAAAAGAAAAGGAAATAAAAAATTAAAGAAATTTTTTGAATGAAAATAAAATATGTGTTTGGTTGTAAAGTTTTTTTTTTTTTAAAATAGACAAAATGAGAACTGACATTTTTTTTTTTTTAATTTTCATTTCCTTTTTTTTTCTTTTCCGCAACCAAACGAGACCTAACTATATTTACTTAAATACGCAGTGACCACATTTATGTCTTAAGTTGTGCTTGACTAATTTGAAATTTAGGAATTTTATGATTTTTTATTACTACACACCGACTTTCGGTGTCAAAAGCAATTTCCAATTTCGAATCCCAACCACAAACCGAACCAGACCAGACCGAGGCGTTGACCAGATCCATCGCATCATCGCACTTTCCCTAATGTACGAGTATCTCAACAACAACCTCAGACCCTCTAATTCACAATTTCACGACGGCGCGTTGTTAATCAATCACATCCCCGCAACAGCTTTGCCGATGATCTACAGGGATTTTGATGAAAAGGGTTGACAACGTGTTTCCGAATGTTATTGAAGAGACTGTGAGAAGTTGTTTGGCGCCGATGTTTATGGATACTGGGTTTTGTTGAAGTGGGATTGGCATGATGAGTCCAATGCCTTTGAGTTTCGGGAATGTTGAAAATGTGATGGGTGGAGCCGGCGTTTAGGGACGATAGATGGAGAAGGCAATAATAGATAACGGAGCTGGAAGTTTATTCGAGGAGATTTGGAGTTAGTGCAGGATGAGATAAATTTGCAACTTCATGAGTTGAGATGGGAGTTGAATCTGCTGGAAGACGCGGGGTTTATGTTCTTCCATCTGATGAGGTACTGAGTTGCAGCATTTCTTAACCCATTCTAGCATGAGAGATGATTACATGAAAATAATGTCATACATCCTGATCTGTTTGCTGTTGTTTGTTACTTGTATGTATTGATCATCCAAGTTTTGTCTCTTGAAATTGGTTGGTTTTGTGACTAGGCCATTGTCAATTGCCACTTCTTCCTCAACTAATTAAAGTCCGACTAACTGAGATTAATCTCAGCAAAATCACTTCAAACAGAAACTGATTTGGATTTGGAACCAATCCTCACCAGGCAATGTGTTTTTACATTTTGGTCTTTTTTGATATATAATGATAGTGTTTGCATTAAGGAACATTGTTCCTGATACTCAAAGTAAAAAGCACTAACATTCCTTTGTTACAAAAACAACCATCATGTAACAAAAACAATTCTAGAGCAATAAAAAAAGATTCAAAAGTATGACATCAAGGATAGAAAGCTTGAAGCAGCCATGCTGAGAACAGATCTAAGCAATATCTTAAACAACTAACTCACTTCTTTTTTGCAGCATCTCCGGCCTTGGTCTGCAGGGCAACAATTAAGAATAAATAACTTAACATTAAGAGACAAACATGAAATTTTTGATCCACAAAAACAAATGTCTGAAAAATAAAATTACCTTCTTCACACCGCGGATCTTCCTGGCCCTATTCTTCCTTTCCTTCATCTGTTTCCTAGACTTCTCAACCTTCGTAGCAAGTCCGTTCTACAGGAGAAGTATTCAAAATCAGACCACATGTTTCAATGCTTTTAATCAAATGCATGCATACAGCAACACCTTCTGGCTTCTACACATTTCAAAGACTAATCAAATGCAGCTGACATACCCTGATGAGCCTGTATTTTGGCTCAAATTTCTTAGCATTCTCAACTGAATCGTAAATCAACCCAAATCCAGTAGATTTACCACCTCCGAAATGAGTCCTAAACTGGAACACAAATATAGCATTCGGGTCCTTGACAGAGTACATGGACGCGAGCTTCTCCTTAAGCTCAGCCTTCAGAATCAAAAACACACCAAAATCATAAATATCCTCATATTCAGGATGCCTTAAAAACTACATCCATATATCCCGCAAAGTGGAATACTGAAGTCACACATACCTTGGAGACATTAGCTCTTCCAGGATGAAGAACATCAATAACCTACGACAACAGAATCACACCAAACTCACAAATTCACATTCCAGCTTACTAAAATTTTCAATTAAAACTAAAAATACTTATGCAACAGCTTCAATCTAATCTAAAGCAATACTAATTCATTCAAAACAACCGTAGCAAGCTGTTCCAACTTCTAATCTACAAACATGGAATTGACTTTGAGATAAAGTTCAAATCTTTAATTCAATTGAGATGCGAAGTTATATGCGAGCAACTTACAAACTGCTTCCTGGAGAGAAGCCTGTTGGTCATGAACTTCCTAGTCCGAATCGTCAGTGCCTTGTCCGCCATGATTATTTAGGGTTTCTCTTCCGACCACTTTTACAGTCACGACAAACCTCGGCGAAGTACAAATGAGCAGAATGACATCAGAAGCTTCGGAAAACCTAATTCTGTTTTATTTATTGGGCTCTCTCTCAGCCGGCCCAATTACGCAAATCGTAAATCCACCTGTTTCGCATGCTTCTCGTCAAAGCCCATAATAATCTTTTGACACAAATCTATTCGGCGCCATCAATCAAATTGGTCCACTTCTCCAATGACCTGTCGACGATGACAGACTTTCAGAAAGTTACATCATCAGTTCAGACAAGACGGGGACAACAAGAGATCAACCAACGACCAAATACCAAACTATTTTCCAAAATCCCAACTCTATCCGTAATCTGTTTCCAGCAATCATCAGCCACCACGAAAATCCCAAATCTCCAAGCACACCATTTCTTACATCACAATCTATCCTATTACTCGTGGTTGTGTCGTCTCGATGAGAATATGAGGAACATATGTTTGTGATCTGAGTACATGAGATACGTGTAAATTTAAATTTAAAAAATTAAAGGTATGAGCAAAATCAAAAATATCTATTTGATTATACAGTTATGATACTATTATAAATTTTTATTTTTAATTTAAATGAGTGAATTTTTTGTTAATTTTAATGTTTAATTTTTAAATTTAAAATGATTTTGAAATATTTATTTTTAAATTTTTAAAAATTTTAAATGAGTATTTTTTATATTTTGTCCTATTTTCATAATTGATTCAGTGACGAAAATATATGATTTAACGACGAATTTTTTTTGTCACTATATGTGTGGTGGTGGATTGTAATCTATTATATATATAGATAGTATATTCAACACACAAACAGCTAGGATAATTTTTCATCGCTAAAATTCTATTTTTCGTAATAATAAAATAAAATAAGAATAAAAACAAAATAAAACTTTATTTAATAAAAATACCTCCTCTCCATACTTTTATTTACACCACACATCATCTACACGTATTTATTTTTATTATTTCATATTTAATCGTATTTGTCTATATTTATTTGTATATGACTTTATTTAAGTGTATGTGATCATATATTTAATCTTATTGGACTGAGTATTTGATCAATTTTTTACATATAGATTTCTCATTCGGAACGACGGATTGTCACAAAATTAAAAATAATATAATGAAACTATATCCAAAAAATTAAAAATAAATAGTATTTAAAAATTTCAATTATAAAAAAAATTATAGAAAAAAATATTAAAAATCTTTATTAAAATTGAATGGAAAATGAAGAAAATACGGATTTGGCACATGTCCACCCATATATGGACTAAAAGCTAATACAACCAAAAGCTCGACAGTGCTCATCTCGACAATGTAATTATCATCTTTCCAGAAATACATAACAACGGCAAAAATCAGAATCCCTCGTTTTCCAGTTTCTATGGCGCTCATCGACGCCAATCCACTCAATTGCAATCGAATCCCTTCCCTGTCGCACCTTCCACAAATTTCTCACATTTATTGCAATTCGCGACTTCGCGTTCCACCAAAAACCGTCAAAATCCGACCTTTCACCTTAAAACCACAACACACCAATCCATCCGCGTCATCATCGACGAGCGACTCGCAAGAGCCGAATTCGAATCGCATCCTGAACGCGATTCTTCACGCGATTGAATCTCTGAAAAAACCGGCGGTGATAGCGATTTTGGTTAGCGCGTTGTTGATGTACGACCCTGTAGCTTTGGCTGCGTCTGGTGGAAGGATGGGAGGTAGGTCGTTTTCGTCGTCATCGTCTTCTAGAAGCTACTCGACGAGGTCTCCAAGTCCTAGCTTTTCGTATTCGGTGCCTTACTATGCGCCAACGCCGTTTGGTGGTGGTGGAGGGGTTTATGTTGGACCAGCAGTTGGATTTGGAGTTGGGGCTGGTTCGAGTTTAGTTTTGATGTTTATGGGATTTGCGGCGTTTGTGTTGGTTTCGGGGTTTCTGTCGGATAGGGGCGAAGGAAGTGTGCTTACTGCTGTGGATAAAACAAGTGTTATTAAGCTTCAGGTACAGTTTTTGTTACTGTTGTGTATGTGATCCTGGCCGGACGTGTTTTGTTTTGTTGCCATTTGTGCGGGTGTTGTCTTTGTCTTTACTGATCGATAATACATGGTAGAAACCATGTGAAGTGTTCTTCTGAACTGTATTAAATCTTATGCTAAAGAGACTGTTCGATGTCCCGAAATTTCGGTGCTAAGTGAAGATTGGCATTGTGTGTTGGTTTAAGAGTGTGATATGGTTACTGTTGAGTTGATGAACCGACGTGCTTTTTGTTTCATTGCTTTATATGCATCATTTTGTCTTTGAGTGATTATTGATACATGTACATATTGAAACATGTGACGAGTTCGTCTGAACTGTGAGGTATTGTTGGGTGTTTGAACCATTTGGAACGGTACCTTAGGTGTGCACAGGGTGCCTTAGCTTCTTTTTTTTGGGGGGGTATGATACGGTATCATTATATTGAAGGTAGTTTCATGCTTTAGAAACATGGAATGTTGTAAATAATATCTGCTTAAAAATGAGAGATTATTTATTGTCATGAAGTTACCATTGATGTTATTAATATGCCGATCCTTAGGTTGCATTGTTAGGGATGGGGAGGTCACTCCAAAGGGACCTAAACCGGATTGCTGAAGTTGCTGATACATCTACACCAGAGGGCTTAAGCTTTGTGTTGAAAGGTACTGCTTATGAAAAACCGGATTTTGTGGCAATATGACTAAAAGATATCTATATCATATGTTTTCTAAAGCTATGGTATTTTGCATTGTACGCCTAGGTAGCTAAACTGTGTATTGCATTTCGGGTCCGTTTATGTTCATTTCATCTTGTTTCATTCAGTTCCACTCATTTTCTTTGTCGTTGTCCTGTGGTTACAGAAACAGCATTGGCTTTGCTTCGACATCCAGATTACTGCATCTCTGGTTATTCTTCTGTAAGTCATTTACCAAAACCGTCTACTTTTGATACGTATTGAATATTGATATTGTTCTACAGAAGATTTCACTTTAAAGAGTTAAAGAATAGAGAGAACTTCCTGCAATGTTCATCTTACCGACATCATTTACAAGACCATGCATCGATGTGGTCACGCATTTGCATCAGTGTTCTTCTTATCGATATTAGTTTCTAAAATATAATCTCAAGTTATCCTCTAATTTACTCCGTAATAGCTTATGGTGACCAAACTAGACCAGAAACTTAGCAAGCATCCATTATCGATTCCTAGTTCCATGTTTGCTATGCACTAGGCAATGATGTGCTATGTAATTGCTGTTCATGTCAGGTGGATGTCAAGAAGAGTATGGATGAGGGGGAAAAGCGATTCAACCAACTCTCTATCGAAGAACGAGGCAAATTCGATGAGGAGACTCTGGTAAATGTGAACAACATTAAGAGGCAGAGCTCATTTGGCCAAAGAGCTAGCGGGTTTAGCAATGAGTACATAGTGGTAAGTTTATAATGTACATATTGGTAAATGTTGATATTCAACAGCTGCTGTTTATTCAACTAAATGCATGTTGCATGCATCTGTTGCTAAAATATCATAGTTTGAGATGTGTGTATCGATTTGAACTATGTTTGATGTCTGCCTATATTATCTCACTCGATACTGTTTTAGGTTACTATCTTGGTAGCTGCCGAAGGCGTACATAAACTTCCATCCATCAACGGAAGTAACGATTTGAAAGAAGCCTTGCAAAAAGTCGCCTCCATCCCAGCTAGCAAAACACTGGTAATTTAGTGAAGCCCTTTATATACCAATTACCATGCGTTGCCATCCTGCTTGATCTGCATTTTTCTGATTCACTATTCATCTGATTTTGTTTACAGGCAGTTGAAGTATTGTGGACACCTCAGAACGAGAATGACATGTTGTCGGAACGTGAACTATTAGAGGATTATCCTTTACTGAGGCCACTATAAATGTCTGTGGCAAAATAATCATTATGTACGATATGACCTATACATCACTAGAATCAAAATACTTTACGTGTGATGCAACGAGAATAAGTGAGAAATAAATAGATGCGGGTAGAGGTTGCAAATGGATGGATTGAGCGGATTATGGGTGGATTTTAAACGGATTGAATTTTAAATGAATTGAGTGGATTTTAAACAGATTTTAGGCGGTCAACAATGACTCACTCAGGTCAACGGTCAGGTACGGATGGTTAACGTCGGTCAACTATCGGTCAACGCCGATCAAACTTTTTATTTATAATTCATTTAGTAAAGTGATTTTCAATTGAACTGTAAATAAATTTTTTAATGGATTATTTATAAACCATTTAAATAAATGGTGTAATTTGTCACCTCTAAATGCCGGAGAGCTTATATGTGACAAAAACAAGTATTCTGTGTAAAGAGAATATCTTAGGACAACAAAAAAGGAAACGAGACAATCAAATAGATGGTGAGGGAAGTACAGTATATAACAACAGAAAAATGCCTCCTTTTTCCAGTTTTTATGCTACTGCAGTATGGTGCTCATCGACTTTGCTTACTGTTATGTGTATATGTTGCTGGCCAGGCGTGCTTTTGGTTTGTTGCGGTTTATCATTTATGCACTATGTTGTCTTTACGGATTGTATACATGGTCGGAGCCATGTGAAGAGCTCTTCGGAACTCTTAGTAGTGTTCACGATACTGTTGGATGTTTGGATCGTTATGGAGATTGACATTGTATGCTTACTGTTGAGTTGCTGGCCCGACGTCACGTGCTTTTTACGCACCATGCCACCATGTTGTCTTTGAGTGGTTATTGATCGCATACATGTTGAAACATGCGATGAGTTCGGTTAAATAGTGAAGTATTGTTGGATGTTTCAACTATTTGGAAAGGTACCTTAGGTTTGCACTGTGCGTGTTATTTTTTTTAGTATGATGTAGTATTTGTTTTTAGAAGGTAGCATCATGCTTTAGAATAAGAAACATGGGACGTTGTAAATCAGTTCTACTTTAAAATGATAGATTATTTATTGTCTATGACGGTACCATTGATGTTAGATCATATGCATCGGTTGAGAAGGTGTTGAAAAATTAGGCATAAAAGGGAATCGGTGCTCCACCAGTTGCTAAAAATGGAGGTGCTAAAATGAAAGGTGCTGGAGGAGGTGGGAGGTGGAGCACTTGTACCAATGCAGAAGCTTTTATTAAAATGCCTATACTTAGGTAGGGTTGTGGGGCTGAGTTCCTCAACTGTTCCACCTGCTGATGAACAGTGTCAGGACCGAAGCATCTCTGATGGTACGTTTAGGTTCCGTTTGGTTGCGAGAAAAAAAGTAGAGAAATGAAAATTTTGAATAAAAATAAAATTATGTGTTTGGTTGTAAGGGAAAAAATGTAAAAAATAGGTAAATTTGGATCAAATTTTCCTTACAACTTTTTTATGACAAAATTATTTTTCTTTAATTTTTCCTTTTCTTACCTTTTTCCCGCAGTCAAACGGGGCGTTAATGTATTTGAAAGTTAAATGTTTTATCACATGAATGGCCGTATTAGCATTAGTATCTCCGGCAACCATTTCATGCCCTGTTAACTGTTTTGTAAGTAGGGGAACGAAGCTATGATGATAAAATGATGTTAGAAGTACGATTTATTAAGTTACTTAAATAATCACTATATCGTCCGAACATGAATTTCTATAGAGGAGTACACCCCCCTGGCGACGCCATTATATTTTTTTTCCTCTGAAAATTATTAGTTGCTGCTGAAAATGATACTGATAAGTGTATCAACTGGATGGAAATGGATTGACAAACATTCGATGTTTGCTAGAAGTTTTTGATTTTTGATTTTTTTTTTGGAAGTTTATGTGTCATTTGAAATATGTAATGATGTACACGGCACAGCTTCACAATTATTTCGGTTGGATGTGTACTAGTTTGTCCTATGGCTAACAGCTTGCATTTATTCGACAAAATGAATTAAAGGAACTAAACATCAGGTTACTGATAATTTCTCTAGTGTCGAGTAGTTCAGCTTCCGCTCCACTGTGGTTTTTTATATACTTTAAAAGTACAAGTTTCCGCGTGGATCTGTAGATATACTACTGTAATACTGACTGGCCATATGCAGCTAAGCTGCCGCATCCTTCCAGCATGTGCTTGCAGGAAATACCAAAAAGTAAGTCCCATAGATCCAAGGAATACAATGCTGCCATACACAAGTGTGAGTGAATGAGTGTCCAGGCTGTAAGGTAGTTGGCTTGCTGCATATGTATTTATTATAATAAATTCTAATTTTTTGTATCATAAGAAAGTTCCAAGTCAAGTTCATCAAGTTTCGATTTCACTGACTTCTTCTTCTTCTTCTTCTCATTACATTACTAGGTAGATTAATGAGTGGCCTAAAAAAATTAAACCAAACTAATCACCTATGATCGCCGGGACAACACATGCAGCGTTGTCTGTCGTTTGATTAATTAGTTAATCCCAAGTGAAGCATCCAAGTTGTTGGTGAATCAGGTTATATGACCCAAACACCGAATGTCATTACATTAAGGGACATAATCACCTGGAAACTCAGAGTTCCAATTTCAAAGCAGAATTCCAAGCTTTTAAGTTTTAATTTCTTAAGAAAGCAATTATAATATAGCTCTATGACTGAAACAATGAACTTAATGGAATGTGATGAAAGTAATAACTTGAAGTTGAAATTTTTCAAAAGTGAAACATGGTGAATCAAGTAGACTTGTAAGATTTCAACATTTTTAGGTAGGATATTTGCATAAATTAATCACGATCAAAGTGTTATTATTTTCAAAATCGGAAAATTGAATGCTATGCTACACAAAGTGAAGAGACAGGCTCACCTGTACATTTCATTGAAAGCCATCAAAACTAGTTAAACTTACACAATGGGCTGTTTGTGAATGTTGAATTTGAAACCGTGTGTGACAAGTTCTATAGAAAGTGGTTTCAGAGAAGTGCACTGCAGTGCAGCACAGCTCACAGAAACCTCAAGATTTCAACAATAGACAAATGATGGAATTTGAAATGATTTTCTGTAAGTCACAGCGCCAATCAAGCATTACAGAATTATTCTATATACAGCACTAATCAACCTCTCCGTAAAACATTGTAATTTTTCGATTATTTTAATTAACTGATGATTAAAGAATAGACAAAACATTATGGAGAAAAAAATTAAATAAACACTTAAAAGCTACACCCTACCATATGCCAACGCATACTTGTTCAACAGCTCGAAATAAAAAATTTCAAAAAAAAAAAATCAGGAAGGAAAAAAAGAGAGAATAAAAATGATTTCCAGTCCTTGAAACAGCCTCAAGTGGTGCATAAGTCATTGTGATCGTCGCTGTGTATATCAGAAGATCTAGAAGTGGAAGTACTTGTTGCGCATAGCGATGATTCCTTCGTGTTTCAGCAATCCAAATTCAGTAGCAGCAAGCAGCAGTTCACAATGTCCGCAAAATCTGACAACTTGTACTTACCAAGCTCAGCTCTTCAGCTCATTGACATCTGCTGGCTATGTGACGCTTACTTGGTCCAAGTCTCAGTACTTGCACTCATTGACCATTTATGTTCCGGAGACGCTGACCGTTGCTATTTCCCTAGTGCTTCCTGCCTTGTCCTCCATTTTCAAGTCCAGACCACGATCAGGCTCTAAATCAGTTACAAGCAACGATGGCCTAAAGGTTAAGGTGATATGGGATTTTTGTGAAGCGAAGTTCAGTCAGAGCTCCGCTGCACCTGAATCAGGATTCTACGTAGCTATTTTGTGTAATGGGAAAGTGAACTTCTTTTTGGGAGATCTTAAAGAAGCGCTAGCGAAGAGAGTTGGATTAGTCCATTTGCGGAATAACTCAGCTCTAGTGTCTAGAAGAGAACATGTGTTTGGGCATAGGAGTTATAAGTCCAGTGTGGAGTTATTAGGTTTGAAGCGCGATATACTTATTGAATGCTATAGCGGAGTTTTGAAAGTTAAGGTGGACGGACAGACGTGCCTTGTGGTAAAAAGACTAGCGTGGAAATTCAGAGGTAACGAGAGAATAGTCATTGGTGGAACTGAAGTGCAGTTTTATTGGGATGTATTCAATTGGGTCAAAAGTACTTCTAAAGGCAGTGGGAAGGATAAGCAAAGTGGCCGTAGCGTCGATGGACATGGACTATTTATGTTCTTGGTGGGAGACGGTGGAGTATCATGGCCGGAAATGGTTGGACCGGAGAAGAAGCTAATGAAGAAAAAGAACAGCTTTTCGACGACTCCATCGTTACAATTAGCATCGTCGTCAGCAGCCTCATTGTCACCAATGCAGTCTTGTTCAAGTGTGTTGCAATGGGCTGAGGAGAGTAGTGATGGGTGTAGAAGTTCTTGTTCTTCGTCCAACATTTCTTGTGGAAGTAATTCCGGATTTTCGCTATTGATGTATGCTTGGAGGAAGGATTGATTGTATACCTTTGTTGAGTGTAATTCTAGTGTTGGAACGAAAGTAAACTCTTAGCTAAAATTCTTACTATTTACTACACAAATTAATTCTGTATTGTTTTTTGGCTCGACGGATTCGGTCAAGTTGAATCCTAGCTCAGTTCTGAGTCTGTAAGTTCATCGGTAAGCAAATGAATGACATAGCTTATGTGAATCTAATGCGCTTACAAACACATTTTCCATTGGTCTTCTAAACAGCGGAGAAGCTTAAATTTCCAAACTTGGACGCGTATTTAGACTCTGTAACAACAAGTTCAGGACAGGAGCGAATTTCGCAACAGGAGGATCAAGCACCAGGCAGCAGTAGTCCTTTCTCTCTGGACCTGCAGTTCAGCAATTCGAGGTCATATTCAAGTTCTTCGAATTTATGATATTTTCCAAACCAAGAAATGTAAAATGTTGTCCTTCTTCTGATTTTCTGAACAGCAATCAAGTTCAAGAAGCCCATTTCCAGGAAAGAGCTTCCAAACCCAAAGGACTTCACAATGGCACTTTAAACAGTTGACATCGGTCAGAACGATCTAGCTGCAGGGTTTAGGAAATTAAGTGATCAGCAGCTGCTTGCTGCTATACCTGACATTCTCACCGTCTTTGCGTTACAATCCAAGTAAGCAGTTGTTCTGCTAAACTCGTAGAGGTTTGAACACGGTAAATTAAGCAAAGCTTTTCATATAGTTCATCATCGGCAAAACTTAGGGGTAAGGTGCCAGAGGTTTCCCAGTATATAGATGTTTGGATGACTACCAACAAGAAATTTTACTAGCATTGTAGCATTCATCTGGCTTTTTCATTTTCATTTTCAAAAAGATACCTTTTGATAAATTAATCCGAAAACCGTCCATATTTGCTAATCAATTAATAATGTCAACGATGAGGTTATGGTGGAGGCAAGGTTTAAACTCTGTACCTATAAACTTCTCATCCAATGGGCCACCATCCCATTGGCGTCTTGATGGAGTTTTAAATGATGATTATGTACTAGACATGTTCAATATTCTTATACTACATGTACACATACCCCATCAATAAAACATAAAAAAAGCCAATTGAAAAATAACAATGAAATCAGGTCTTGCAGAATTTTTTCCCTCTTGAAATGTTGTAGCCTCCCTTCAAAATCCTATATATAAAATGTCGAGAGTGAAACCATTCTACAGTTCCCCAATGTTTCTTCTGGATTCAAACTCTTTTCATGGAATTAAAGAGTAACTATTAACCAAAAGATTTCCATTTCCAAAGGCAATATCGTGTTCATAAAATGAGCTTGCAGGAAGTTCCATAAACTATATACTACTAGTATTAGTATGTACTTAACGGATCTATTAATTGAGTTAGCATATTTAATTGGATCCATACAGCGATAAAGATTAAAGAAAAAAAGTGTTTCTTTCACTTGATTTGTCTGCATTTTGCTCACTAGGAAAAACAGTAAAATATCAACTAAAACCTACCTCATCGGCAACCATCAAAGTCCATTATATCTCCTAATGAAAAGGGGAAAATACAGTACATAAAGAGACTACGACAGTTAAACTAGACAGGGGTAATGTCGCCTAGGAGATCTTTCTTGATAAGTTCTTAAGCCCACAACCTTTGCATCTAAGTACGATAGTTTCTGTTGCCGAGTCTGGTTCAATAATGAAAATGACCCCAAGAAAATCTCTGATGAGTCAGAGTGTTTCAATCCCGTATGGAGACAGTTAGCCTACACGGACCCTTGAGACATAGGGTGGGCAGAGAGCGCACAACAGAAATAACAATCCCTGAAATAGAACACTGAAAGTCATGTCGTGCCAAAATAGGAAAATAGATAAACATCTCAATGAAAGATGGTAACTCGTACTAATCATCAAATCCTTATGTTACTGTTTTCTATTTCAGACGCATAGTTTGATCAGTGTCAAGCCAGCCAAATTATGAGAATCTGTTTAAACCACAATTCTTGATGCTTGGTAACAACTATAATGGATATATGGCGCACTTATTTGCTTCAGGCGTTACAGTACTACCAAGTTGTATAATTTGATGGTAATTATGAGATTTTATTTTTATCATAATATAGCCACAGAGCCGACTAAAACCGAAAATTTTCATTGATAACCACTTCTGCCCTTCTCTTATCTCATGACCTTGGTTGCATGTATTAAAACAAATAATCATATTCTATGTATATAATTTATGTTGATGTCCAAACTGAATGCTGTCCGTGAAACGTCACACAAAGAACCCGTGTATCTGTTTTTGCTGATTAAAGCTATGAGTTGACATATGATTAATCATTTGAATATATGGCCAAGAAAATCACCAGTACAAAATATATGGCACATGTTCTGTACATAATTCATAACAAAATAAACTTTGGCTATGCATTGGGGATCAAAAATGACACAACCAATATACTGAGTTAAACCAGGCTTGAAGATTGAATGCCTTGACATGACATAGATAAAATGATGCACGGCATAAAATAAAAGACAAACCTGGTGTGTTGAATCTACAATCCCTCCTTGTTTGATTTCTTCTTGTAAGGTACACGCCATCTGCACACCAACCTCATCCGGAGGCATCATTAGGTTCATTTATCGGATGAGATACAGCAGTATCACAAGAAATATAACACCCAGTTGTGTTTCTGCGACCAGTGTAATTCCATAACCCGGCGACCTGAAACGAATCAGTATCTCCATGAGCAAACAGTATTCAAGAAGGGGATCAACAAATTGATTGCAGTATCATCAACAAGCTGTACTTACTTTCCATCTTGATCACCTTTTTTATGGTCAGTCTCGATATGTACATCAGGCAGTAGGCGATTGAACACCCCACGAGCTGCATGTATCATATTATTCTCAAATTGAGTTGACATGACACTCGGGTCGAGTATGTGACACCTCTAATCCGTTTAACCAATCCCGCATCAATTGCTCTAATCGCCTATACAACAAGCGATACATAAGACACTGAAAAGCACAACATCCTCATCACACAATCAGATGAACTTACCTTTATAGAATCATGAACAACAGGAACATACAATATAACCATGCAGACGCTAACCAAGTCTTTCAATCACCAATCCTAACTCCTCCTTTGGAATCCCAAATCGCCATAGCAAAGGAAAAGTAGCCGCTTTAATAGTGTCAACACATGGATCCTTGGCATCATTTGTAATCCCTAAAACAAACATCAAATAAATCAATCACATTTCAAATACAGCATTACACAACATTACAAATACCGTACACAAAACAAAATAAAAACAAAAAATAAAATCGCACCTTTTAGCCTTATCTCCAACGGCTTCTTGGCGAAGAAGCCAAGCACAATCAATGGCTCAATGAAATATCCAACCGATCTACTAACACCACAATCATGAAAACGATCGCTTCCTCCCATAATTATACCAGGCTTTTACTTCAACTTGGTACCAGTGTCACTAATTGTAACATCACAATCGTCGCAGGTTTTGTGAACCAGATGAAGAAGAGAAATCTCGTGATGAAGGAGTCCAGGCACTGTATCGTCGGGTCTGATGCCTTCAATCATGATTGGCTTGGACGATAGGTTTGCAAGGAGCAGACGAAGTCGGAAATTTTACGCGCCTTTTAGACGCATGTAAGTAATTTTCGCCATTGTTGCGGATTTCGAAATGACGAGGTTTCAGTTTCTGCGAGAGGAGGTGAGATTAGGGTTTTAGAGGGTTCTGTCTATGACCCGATCGAACGGCGTCGTAGGAGCAATCGCAAATGGAAATATGGGAACGCACGAGTGGCGCAATGACCCTTTCACCCTTTATGTACAAAAATTATGTTTGAAAAATGTATACAAATAATTTAATTTTATATATCATCCGTATTTATTATACAATCAACTTTCCTTTCTGAAGGTCTTAAATTATATTCATTTTTATCATTTATTATTAATTTATTAATTAAGATTATCTAATTTTTTTCATTAACATTCTTTTTCTCAATTATTATTCTCATTCCCTATTTTTTAATCTACGTGATAAATATCAAATAGTAAAATTAATAAGGGATGGAAGGAATATAAAAAATGTGTGTTTAAACAGAAATTATTTAGCTGTACAAAATCTAAATGCTTATGAAAAATACATTTTAATTGCCCTCATTTTTTTTTGTATTTCTACCCATTGCTGCGTGGATTGAATAGTTTATGGGTTAGAGATCAAGTAAAAAAATGGTCTAAATATAAAAAGTATAAAGAGATCATAACCATAGATGTACATTCTAATCAATGACTGATATTATCTAATTAATATTCATTTAATTATAATAAAAATGATTATTCAATGTTTGAGGGTATTTAAGACATTTTGATCT
>JAWWMW010001795.1:30467-41117 GCA_035048345.1 Echeveria elegans | reverse complement strand
GAATGTCAAACATGAGCCACTTTTTTTTAAATAGGGTTTATTGCAAAAAAAAATTTATTAGAAAAAGTCGTTTTACAGATAAAAAATATTAATTAAAATTTGTAAATAAACAGTATTATAAACATTTTTTATAGGTATTTGTCTTTAATTAACTTTAAAAAATCATTAAAAATATCAAAAAACTTTAAAAAATTCAAAACTTTATTAAACAAATCCACTCATTTAGTATCACTCTTGATAAACAAAATTATGAGCTCAAGAATAATTTTTATAAATTTAATTTGATATTTCAAAATTTACAAATATGTAGCATAAATTTTTATAAAAAATATAACAAAAATATTGAATAATTTTCCATTATGTTTTTGTATGTCTCTAAATTTTAAGGAATTTTTTTTAATTTTGTTTGATATTTTTAAATATAAATATTTCAAAAACTTGAATTTTCCATAATATTTCTTAAAATTTAAATAAATAAAACCCGTTAAAGCCTAAAGGTGCGCAGGCTAACATCCAACGCACCCCGGCGCACTTAATCACCGCTCCCCGTTACAATCGTTAAAAAAAAACCAGACACCGGGAAGCTTTTCTCTCTCTCTTCGTGTGTGAATTTACCGGGGACGTAAATTGGAGTGCTGATGCACGCAGCAGAACCCATCCCTCTCGTCGCCGTCCATCTCCGATTCCGCATCGCATAATCGCGTCCACTCCTCTCCCATCCCCATTTTACCATACCCAACGACTACATCAAATTTAAAGCTATCGACTTTTGTATCAGTTGTCGTGCCATAATTAAAGAAACATGACGGCTGCTGTACAAGCTGGGAAGGTGAATAGGGAGAAGATTTCAGCTTGCATGATTTGTCCTATTTGTAATTCTCTGTTCAAGGAAGCTACCACTATCTCCCTCTGCCTCCACACATGTATGTTGCTTACTTAATTACTACTTTTGCTTAATTATGATCTCAAATCGTTTTGATTTATTTCTCTTATGAGGTTTGTTTGAATTGCTGAGTTGTTCCTGCTCTCTCGAGGGCATGTATATGTTGCTTGATCAGTTGGATTTGGTTGGTGTCTTTATTATCATTATTATTGTTGTTGTTATTTTTACATGTTTGTTTTGATTGTTTTTGCATGCTGATTGGTATGTGTAAGATGGTTTTGATTGGTAATGTGTTACATTGTTTGTTGATTACTCTGGCGGCATCTGGGTATATGTTTATTCTTGCGTAATTCCTTGTTTTAAAGGTAAAATTGAGTTTCTGAATTAGTTTTTTTGTATTTCTTTTTTGTCAAACTGGCTTGTATGTGCTTGATTTTTATGGGGTTTTGGCTGTCCAATGAATGATGGTACTTTCGGTGAAGATGTAGAGTGAACGTCATGCTAATAAGAGGTTTGAAGGCTGATTCTTTTTTCTTAGAAATAGAAAATGATCCATATGTGACGCTGTGACTGTAACAAACTATACACTCTTCCAAATTCAGAATATTTTATAGCTATTTGATGAAAAGTCTTCAACTTATAAATTAGTAGCAATGTACTCATAGTTTGCTGATTTTCTTTCTTATGGACATGCTGTATAGTAGGAGAAAAAGACGATAACATACTTAGGAATCACTTTTTTTGTGTGATTTAAATCCATTTTGCATCTGTCAATAGTCTACTCTTCCTTCCAGAAATCAATGAGCAAACGGTAATTCTTTGTTCAACTGTTCGTGTGATTCACTTTTTGTGGTCTGTCAACATAGTTCTCGCTTTCTCTTAATCCAGCATATCATGTTGGCAATGTATTAGGCTCGAGGATATGAAACTTCTAGAAGTCTGTGGGTTAATCTCGAGGTCATCTTTGATGGATGAGTATTTCCATTTCCATTTGCGTTTTAGTTATTATTGTTTAATTGGTTGATAACTACTTAGAATTCAATGTTTTTTATACCATGAATCGCGACTGGTGTTTGTCAGTAAAATTTTACGAATAATCATGTTGAGATGTCTTACATATCAGCGCCTATTGGATGGCTTTTTAGGGTACCCATTACCTGTTGTCATGTTTACCTGCTAAATATTGTAGATGCATTTTCTTAAATTTTGACCACCCTTGTTCTTCGCTCTACTAGACCATATATGGACTCCCTCAGTTTTTCACTTCGTTGAACATTGATTCACTCAACATTTCTTATGTATCTTTTCAATCGATGACTTTTTTCCATCATTTTCCTTAATATTGATACCCTAGTTTCCAATTTTAAATCTTCCAATGCAAGATTATAAATGGACTATGAACTGTATGACCCAAGACACAAAGTTGGTTTGGTGGGTACATTTTGTCAAGCTGCACCAGTTAGTCAATCATATCCTTTCTTCGTATTTTTTGTTTTTCAAGTTCAGTTTATTCGGTCATAGATCACTCATAAGATAAATCAAGTAAGAACAACCCAGAACTTCACATAATATTAGCCAGTGTTCTGGTTATAGTATCTGTATGTTGTTTGTATTTAAATGTCCCCTTACATAACAAATTTCACTCTTTACTTTTTCATTTGCCTAAACTTCCATATCGTTAAACAGTTTGCTGGAAGTGCATATATGAGAAGCTATCTGATGCTGAGGAAATGGATTGCTGCCCCGTATGTAACATCGACCTTGGATGCATTCCTGTGGAAAAGCTTAGGTAAGCTGTCCATCATTATTGCTGAACTCTTCTGCTTCCTCATTGTGCTATATTAAGTGATATCATTGAAAGTTGATGCAATGGAAGTTACTGTCCTTAACTTTATAGACGCTTTGTTCTTGTGTATATAGACTTGATATATGACTGATGTCAGTCATATAGCTCTAATAAATTTCTGAAGTACTAAACTGGTGCACTTTTTCCAAGGTCCTGCAGTGTTCATCTTATTCATATGGAATATGGATTGCCACTTAATTAACCGTTTGAACCTTGGCGAAAAAGTTGGAACGAAAATATGAATGAAATAGAATTGTCTTCCAAGGTTTGTATAGCATGCTAGTGTTTCCTTTTAGTTCTATGTGCAAGCCAGACAGAGACTCCAGAGTATAGTTTCCGCTTACTTTTCTCTCCAGCCATTAAATTTGCAAGAACCAAGTGGCAGATACATTAATAGAGATTTTACATTAAAACAGCAACAGAAGACAAAGGCTTGAGATCATTCATCATTGAACGTATCCTTGTTGCCGATGTTTAAGTATAGACTGCTTTACTTTGATCAAGTACAGTTAGGAGTTAGTTGTTCACAGTTTTCGGTTAAGATGATTCTCTACTTTCCTCTTATTGCAGGCCCGATCACAGTATGCAGGACATTGTGAGCAAAATTTTTTATCCCAAGAAAAGCATGTTAAAACCCCTTGAAGTTACTGTGCCTTCTATATCACTTCCCATAAAAAGAAAGGAGAGATCGTTGTCTTCATTGGTGGTAAGCACGCCCCAAGTATCAGTGCAAACCAGTTTGACTGGAAGGAGAACAAAAGCATCCAAGAGGCAAGGTGATTCTCAGTTTTCCGGTGAGGAACCCCATAAAAAAGAAGAACATGTCGATAATCCTGCTGATAGCTCAAGCTCCGAAGCTTTAAACAAATTCCCCAATAAGCGTCAGGCAAAGGAGGTAGTCCATTCAGTTTGAAGATTATTAATTTGCATAAAAAGTGTGTAACTCACACGAGATGATAAATGCTATAGCTTATGTCTCCTCGAAAATGATATAGACAACTACTCCTGAGCTCTCCAACAACAATGTTCATGTTGGAGCTGGCGAGAGAGAAAATGAGCCTTGGGGAAGAAAGGCCGAGATATGGACTCCCCTCAACTGCCTTCTGGAAGCAGCAACGGGAACAAAGTCACCCAATTTTGATGATCAAAATGTTCCAGATCCCAATCTGGAGCCTGAAGAATATCCAATGAGCGGAAATAATGCCAACTCAGAAAAACCCGATGAGGGAGAGTCGTACATGTTTGGAAGCAACGGTAGAGAAAATGGACACAGAATCCCGGTGGAAGAGCATCATGACCAGGCCAGAATTTTGCTGGCAGGAGAAGTAAGAAGTAGAAGATTACGGGCGATGAAAAAGAAAAGGTCTGCTGCTGCTGCAAAGTTTGTGCCACCACAAGCTGTTCTAAATGCAATGAGGGCCAAAGATGACAGAAGAAACACCCCAATATGGTTCTCTTTGGTCGCCTCCGAATACCAGTAAGATATATTTTCTTAATGCTCGTCCTCATGTGTGGCATGCAGCATATCTTGTTCTAAGTGGTGCGTCCGCTAAAGAATTCACTAAATTTATTATATGCTCTCAGGGACGGCTTTACTCCTTTGCCACAGATATCAGCAAATTACCTGCGGGTTAAGTGAGTTCCTCTCTGGGCTCCTCTGTTAAGTCTTTAATGTTTGATTTCAATAGAGGACCGAACGTTACACAAGAAAATGCATATCAACCTAAGAAAATTAACAACCTGCACACTTGATATAATCAATGCTCAGACTGTTCAGGAAAATGATAAAATAATCCTGATAATGTTTGGCTGGAAAAGAACCAAAAAAGTTTAAAGCATAGTGTTCTCTTTTTTGTTTTTGGTATTTGGTTTTGATAGGACAGTTCGTAAAGCATTTCCCTAATTCAGTTTTTCTTTGCGTCTTCATCAGGGATGGCAATTTGCCTGTGGCATCTATACAGAAATATCTTTCGAAGAAACTAGATCTTGCGAATGAATCAGAGGTAAGTGGGATCTATTCTGACGACTGCATTGCATGCATCCATACTAGTGGCATTTGTTGAATCATTGAAGTATATGTCACATACGTAGCAATTATCAAGGCAATGTTAATATATCAAATGTTATTCAAAGATGAACATGAAAAACATCAAATATGCACTTCCTTAAAAAACAATTACCATGTCACTTCCCAGGTACAAGTCATGTGTAATGGTCAGCCAATGCAGCCATCAGCCAGGCTACATGACTTGTTAGATATATGGGTGAGGGCAACTGCAAGGACAAGAAGAGTTTCAACCACCCGGGTTGGAGCTTCAGCACAGGACTTCGTAATGATCCTTTCTTATGCAAGAAGCGGCGGACAACATGGTTGACCTAATGCTGCTTTTATACGTCAAAACTAATATGTGCATTGTCATGTATTGCTGTCGGTGTGATGTTGTCGTTGTTGTACTCGTTCTAATTATTTGTAAGCTTGGTTTGTATCTTCCCACGTATGACGTATCTTGTAGTTCTGTACTATTGCTGTTGCTATTTAAGCCTCCTACAATTTATACTCGTAAGCCCGTACAGACTGAAGTTATCGGAAAGTGTCTTCAGGTCACAAATGAGCCTGAATCTATTTTTTATAAAAGGATATTGTAGAAAACTTATATAATAATATTCTACTCATTATTAAAAATTCATTGTATATTGCTTTGTTAGAAAAAAATTAACCGTAAGTATTTGAAGGCAACAAACATTGGGTTATTAGTAATCAAAAAAAAGTTATACTATTGGTTTATGATACTTATTAGTTATATTATGAGTTTTTGGCAAAATGTGCTATTATAGTATTTCATTTCAAAATAAAGTTATTTTCATTTTTTTAGACATAATAAGATATATTATATATTATACAAAAATGCCCTATAACTTTATTAGTGTAGCTGTATTTATTATATGTATTGAAAATATGAATAATATTTTCCAATTAAAAAATAATAAGTGCACACTTAATATGAGACGGAGGAATTATGAGTTTTCTGCAATTCCTTTTTTGTAGAAGTCCGCAATTGTTCAGTCTGAGGTTTATCAAGGGCAGTTACGTAATTTCGGGTGCCGCGGGAAGGAGACTGTCTAATGGGCCTATCGGGTTTGGAGTTCTGGGCCCAGAAGCTTCCGTCGGAAATCAGTGAAGCGGATATGTTGCGGTGCCGAAGCGTCACTTTCTCTCTCTAGAAGTAGCGTTCGCTTCGGCCGGAGTCAAATCGGAGGTTAACGGAGACAAGTCGATCATCGAATATGCAGCAGCAGCAGCAGCAGCAGGTGGCGTGGCGGTAAGTGTTTAGCTTTATTCATATAATTAAACTCTAGGAATCCATACTGGCCGCATTCTTCGTTTCATTTTTTAAAATTGGAGTTTGGTTCTTGTTTTTTGATGTAGGGTGCAGGAGGATCTGCTGATATGGAGGTTACTTGGGAAGATCAGCAGAACATCAACAAATTCGGTAGATTGAATAACAGATTTCATGCCTTGAAGATGAAATCAAGCTTGCCAAGGTCACTCCACTCACTCATTCATTCACTCGTTAAATTATATATATGCGATGCTCACTTTTTGTTTCGATCCAATACGGAAACGTAAACCTGTTGTTGCCTTTAGTGATAATTAGTCCCTCAAATATCTCTTGCTTTTAAATTTTTATTTTTGTGTGCTTATATTTGAACTGTATCTGCATCCTAATATTGCTTTGCTCCTGTATACTCCATGTAGGATTATTTTTGAAATTTCAAGGTCTTTTTTTTATCCCAGATTTGTTTCACGGAAAGAAAATTTAAGAGAGAATGAGTACGTCTGTGTGTTTTGACTTTTGTTTGTTAGTTTGAAACAAAATCGAAGAACATATTTAGAAGTTTTTCCTTCAAAAATTCTAGTGGGAACCTCACGTTCAGTTACCCTCGTGAGAAAATGATCTTCCTATGTGAAATTGAGTGGAAATTTTGTATTAGGTTCTTCTGTTTTGTTTGCACTTTTACTTGATGGAAACATGCAGTCATATTGGCCCTCAAGTTTTCTGTGAACCAAACACACTGGTAAAACTTCTATTCCAAGTAGAATGTTAATGAATAGTTTTAAATTGAAGTGCCATGGACGCATCTTTCTTCGCTTGTTGGGCTGGCATGCTGATTTTGGGGAAGAATGCTGACTTGGAAATAAAAATGCCATTTAGGCGCCACATCATTATTTTATTTATTTTACTCATTGTTAAATAATTTTAAATTGATTAAAATGAAAAGTGAGGCAAAACTGGAATAAATTTTGCTAGTAGGGCAAAACTGGAACTAAACTTTCCAAGTGAGGCAAAATAGGTAATTTTCCCCAAAACTCCCAAGATTTTTTTTCTTTCTTCAGATTCTCGTTTCCTCATTGGATGGGCAGAGGCAGCTCTCTCTGCTGACACGGCCGGTCTTTGTATCTCTCTGCCAATTCCACAGGACACGCAAGAAAACCCGATTTTGAAAATTATTATCTTGCATGTTAAGAATCCCAAACATGTCTGTTGCAGAAACCCAGGAAGAACAAAGCAATCCACAGTCGGAGATTCAGAAAAGCGAAAAGGATACCGCACCATTGTCTTCAATCTTCATCATCCCCGACTGCGTCCTCCCATTATGAATCCGACAAACCCGAGGAGCTACAGCGCATGCCTTTAACACCTCCAGCATGGAACACAAGAAAAAGGCTTTCAAAGCAGCTCTCAATGTGCCAAACTCCACGTGACGTTGCATGGGAGAAATTTAGGCGTCGTCAGATCCTGAAACATGAAAGGAAGAAACAAGGGCTTGATACCTCCGATGAAATGATCCTGACCGATGAGGATCTTCATGAATTAAAAGGGTGTCCATTGAGTTAGGCTTTCGGTTCAAAGAAGAAGAGGGTCAGAGACTTTGTAGCACATTGCCTGCACTGGATCTTTATTTTGCCGTGAACCGTCAGCTGAGCCTTAGTCCAGTTTCCACCCCACAGAGTGGTAGGTCATCGGACTCGTTAGGAGGGAAATCTTCGTCCGTGTGTGGGAGTCCGCAGAGTGATTCTGACTCATGGAAGATTTGGAGTCCAGGTATCACGTCTCCGCAGCAGGTGAAGACAAAGCTGAGGCACTGGGCACATGCAGTGGCTTGTTCCGTGATGCATTATAACTGAGAGAACACCTGAAAGATGATAATTTCATTAGACAAATAAATAGGAAGAGAGGGAGAGATCAGTGTGATCAAACACAGGATAATGGCAGAGGGATGCTGCAGCTTAATGCTTATACAGCTGATCAGGAATCGATGAAATAAATGAAAGAAGAAAAAAGAAAGGAGAAATTTGTAGGGTCATTTTTCTTTTGAATAAGCTATTGTGGAGTTTAAATTTCTCATATAGAAAGGCAAAAGATTATCCAGGCTGCATGGTGCTGATGTTTTGAGCCTGCAGCTAAATATTTTTCTAGCTTACTTACAAAGGCAATGGGTTTTTGTGTTGCCCGACTTCTCATTGGCTTTTGTGTAATGAAGTTTTATTTAATTCATCTGTAATTTTCTTTCTTATACCTTGCTCTTTTTTCAACTCGGACTTCGATTTTGATCCATCGGAATCTGAAACTGATATCTGCAAGGATTTCCCCTTAAGATGATCCTTCCCTGCAAAAAATGACCATGTCTACATGATAACAATCCATAGAGCCCTCCAAATTTCTGAATCCGGTGAACAGGCATCGATCTTCAGTCCGTGTAACCATATTCACACAATGCTGGCAAGCAAGAACATTAAGTCAATCACATTCCTCTTCATGCAACTCATTGCTAAGTGCAAAACGCCCCACCCCATTTGTAAGCAAAACCAAAAACAAATCACTAGAAAAACCGATATCAAAGGTTGATTGCAGGACGCTCTTAAAGGAAGATCTATCCGGAAAATAGTTTGAAAACGCGATACCAACTTCCACATGGCATTCGACTATCCCACAGACGCACATTTCTTTCACAGAAATTAGGCAAGGATCAGCTCACACAGTATTTGGAGGACAACCAAAAAAATAAACTATCGAGAAGCATCAGAAAAGAAAATTCAACATATGTAATGTAACCAAAATCATCTTTTATAAAAATGATGAAAATGAGAAGTACAAGAAAGCTGAAATTAAATCTCAGCCAGGCTCTCTTTATTCAAAAAAAAAAGAGAAGAAGTTGATATTTTTGTTTTTTTGTGGCGGCAGCGTCTGGAAGATTCGAGATTGTGCTTGGAGTTGAGGAGTTTAATTAGAGTGATTTCATTTCAATTTTTTTTAAGGCTACAGTATAATCTGTTACGCAACAGAGACATATAATGGAGAATACCGGTAGTTAAAACCAAAACACATTCGAGGAACTTTCCTCTTCTTCTTCACTTTTAAATTCGCCAAGAGGGCTGGGAATCTTCTCAGAGTTAGTGGAATCGGGTTCTGTAATGCTCATTCTATAATCAACCAAGATTCTTTCCATAACTGATTGGCTGTAAATCATTTTTAATTCGATAAGAACTTCATTTGCAAGTAGTTATCACTCATTTTATTACTAGCTATTACCTTTCGTCCTTTTCTTTTCTCACCATGCCGAATAACATGAGAGGAACAGGGTCCCAGCAATGGATGGGTATATTCAAAAGATTATATATATCTACCACTAATTCTCTTCCAAGCTAGGTCCCATAAACACATCTTTAGTTTCGACCGTCTGCATCTTTGTATTGCGGATACCAGCAGCCAAAAGAAGGAGGGCCGGTTATCTTATGCCCTAGATTGCTTCAGCCAAGGAGATGCAATTTTCAAGATGAGGATTTGAGGACTCATTGTCGTCTGAAACAAGACACCGAGTTTGGAATCACCTTAAGCTTGGCAAAGTACGTAATTGCCGGATACTGCGTGCAGCAAAAAGTATAACTATATCTTGGTCAGTTAATGTATATTTCCTTTCGGACGAAAATATACCAGTGTGGAAAGGCTCTCGATGATTTGTGTTACGAAAGGTCATCAGGCAAGCAAGTTTTTGACGTGGCTCGGGACAGTTAAATGTATATTAATTAAGGTTTCTCGGGAATTAAAAAAAAACAGAAAGAAGAAGAAAAAAAACACTTGCTTACGACACACGCGCGCATTCCACATGGTCAGGTCTCTCTTTTTCTCTTTATTCTTTATCTTTCTTAACCTACTTGTACATGTCTGGAGATCACACTCTCTTCTTGTCTTGTTCACTTTGTAAATATGAAAAGACTCTTTCCTTGTGACCACATATCTACGCTTCCCGTTTTCGCAGAATCGGCTAAGGGAAATTTTCTACTTGAATACTCCTCTTAAATCCCGTCTTACAAAACACTGCAATGTGTTCGCAGTTATTGTGACGCAAGTCGTATAGTTTTAACTCTGACTTCGAAGCCCCCTCTCCAGAATTCCAAGAGAAACGTGGTGCAATATATATATATCCCCTTTCATACTAGTGCAATCCGTCCAAAGATTGCAATCAATGCAACCATCACAAACTGAAACACTCCGTCAAGAGAGAGAGAGAGATCCCATATCTCTGTTTATTCCGGGTTATATCCGTGTAAAGATTTTGTTTTCATGGATAAATATTTGTTTCCAATGTTTTCATGTAAATATCGCGTTTTCAAGTAAAGATGCGCATCGTAATCATAAAAAAAAAAAAAGTAAAGATGCGCATCTCTCTCTCTCTCAGGGAGAAACAGTGGGAAGTGACTTCTGAGTCATAATATCTCTCATTCCTACAGTACGTTTCAAGAGACATTGAAATACTGACTTTAAGAGTGCATTGGAGTGTGACAATTTATATAAGTATCAATGTTAGTGTATATTCTGAATCATCAAGTCGATGTCTCAACATCAAGGTGAAACAAGTC
>JAWWMW010001795.1:6741-30367 GCA_035048345.1 Echeveria elegans | reverse complement strand
CTAGTTCTTTATAAATTCTTTTGACTTGCGCTATACTACCATTTACTGCACGTCACTCCCCCGAGTCTTTACTGTATCTGCACTAATGATAGGGTTTTCAGAAGAAGATGTTTCATTAACGGAAGATGATGCCTGGTGCGATGATTTTTCTGATGGAATGATTACTCTTCTCTTCGTGCCCAGATCTTTAAGAAGAAGATTTTTTAAATTGACAGATGATTGTTCCTGAGTCGGCGTAGCAACCGGAGGACCAACCGAGGATCTTTCAGCGGCCTTAGCTACTTCTTCTGCAGCAGTGGCGAGTCTGTGATTTCCTTTCTCCAGTCATTGATTTCCTTCCTGCAGTCATTGCTTTTTAAGAAAGATTGAACCTTTGACAAGCTTTGTAGAAGATTTAGGGTTGAGAGATTTGAGGGAGAATTCTAACACCTTGAGGGATGAGAATAAATACCGTTAAAAAAAATTTACCGTTGAGATCCAAAATAGGTAACTATAGTGAATTTTTAATGACTGCATTTTAACGGGCAGATTAAAATTGGATCTATAGTTGGCGCTTTAGTGGGCACACGTAAGCTTCTTACTGGACCCCAGACTACACTACATATAAGAAATTTTGGGTTGCAACTGGAGCTGTAGGTCGAGCTGAAGATCTTTAGTTTACAATAAGACTCAGGGCGAGTCTAAGTGCTTCAAACTGAACTTCCTTTAATGCATTTGTGATATGTAATCTATATATTCCAATGAAATTATCTTCTTATCCACGAATTCTTGAATGAAGTGATGTCTAATGTCATTATGCTTAGTCCTTGCGTGTTAAACTGGAACTTTTGATATGTTGATGGCACTCTGGTTAATTTAAGCTAGGATTCTGATACACGTTCTGTTGTATGATGTGAGGAGCATATTGCCTAGTTCTTTGTCTGACTGGTTTATTGAGCAACATGAGTCGTGTCACTAGGTAGAGTTATAGGTGACTCTTTATGTGCCGGTATAGACGTCCTCTAGTAATGTGTAACATTTTCACTCGTTTCAAGAGTTATAGGTTTCCTTTGGTAAACTTTCAAAAATTCACACACTTAGTTTGATTATGGCCTGATTTTTACAGAAGTCGCACAACCGAGTATCTTTGTTTCTGAGTTTGACTGGATCTGCAGTACCTCTTACAGGTGTCTCTGAAACAGTAGTCGGAACAAACTTTGTTTCTTATACAGTTTCTTGTCCTTCTGGCCCAAGTCCAGGATGTCCTCTATCACTTAGTCTCTGAGCAGCAAGAACCTTTCCCAGATCTCTTGACCCTGTACTCATCATACTCGTTACTTTGTGAGCATCAACTTCTTCCTCCTTCAACTGCTCCTCAAGCTTAGTTATTTTCTCTTCCAATCTTGTATACATACAACTTCTGTTAACCTTGAGCTGCTAATAATCGATCTCAAATTCCACGAACTTTAGTTTATACATCTTGTACTGTATCAGGTCTTACTAGCCTACTCTCACTAAGTTCAATCTAGTTAATAGGTGATTTGCATCTACGCCCTACAATAAATGAAGAAAAAGGCGAAAGGCGACAAGAGGTGAAATCATTTTTAGGGGAGTGGCGACGAGCGAAAGGCGAGCACCTTTGGGTTCAAGGCGCTCAATGATGTAATTTTACTATCGGCAGCTTAGTATGATGCTTTTGATTGTTATCACTGAAAAAATCAGGTTATTGACAGCTTAGTGCGATACAAAATCAGCTTATTGAACAATTTATTGCAGTGTTATCAACAACTAGCTCTGCGCCCGTCGTCCTGACGGGAATATTTTACGTGTCTCAATTCGATTCTCCTCAAATTTTATAACCTATTTCAAATAATTTTTAATTTGTACATATGAATTTATAATTTATAATTTTAAATGTGTTAATTTTTTTATTTTTTATTTTTAGTTTCATATGAATTTGGAATTTTTTTAATTTTTAATTAGTTTTTTAAATTTTTATCTTATTCCTATTTTATTTTATTCCTAATTCATTTAGTGACGAAAATGCATGATTTAGCAACAACAAAAAATTTCGTAGCTATTGGCGTGTTGAGGACATAGCCTTATTATTAGTATAGATAGATAGAGGTGAGCCCGTCGTCCCATCGAAAATAGGTATGAACATACATTTTTATCTATATCTTCGTTCGATTCTCTTATTATTTCAAACGTTTTCCACTATAATTTTAATTTTTTAATTTTTAAGTCATTTGATTTCTCTCAAATTTTCCAATATATTCCGTTCAATTTAAAAAATTTAATTTGTTCATATGAATTTGTAAAATTCTAATTTTTAATTTTTAAAATTTTGTCTTATTCTTTTTTTATCTTATCCTTGTTTTGTCTTATTCTCCTACTATTTTTATCGATGAATTTCGTCGCTATATGTGTGGTGGTGAACAATGAATTCTATTCTATATATATATATATAATAGATTACAATCCACCATCACACATATAACGATGAGATTTTTTTGTCGCTAAATCATATATTTTTGTCGCTGAATCAATTATAGAATAAGACAAAATAGGAATAGGACAAAATAAAAATAAAACAAAATATAAAAAATATCCATTTAAATTTTAAAAAATTTAAAATAAACATTCCAAAATCATTTTAAAATTAAAAAAATAAATTACTCATTTAAATTTAAAAATTCATAATAGGATCATGACTGTATAATCAAATAGATATTTTCGATTTTGCTCATGCCTTTAATTTTTTAAGTTTAAATTTATACATACCTCACAGGCTCAGACCAAGTATCTGTTCCCGCATTTCCGTTGGAAAGACGGGGACAACCACTAGTTTATAATATTGGGATATCAAAAAGGCTTGTTATGCGGGCTTTATCATGTATTCTCTTTTACCTATTCTCAGCTGAGTCAGTGGCATCTGGAAGACGTTAATATAATCAAGATTCGTAATGGTTGGGTATCTGTTTCTCCATTCACCTCACATTCATTGTTAGTTGTTGTATCTGCAATATGTTTTTGAGAAACACTCTTTATTATTTTGAGGCTACTGTAATTCAATTATTTTGAATGTTAAATAAATATTCGTGGAAGTAAAAAATAAGACTGCAACTAGTTTGGTGAATCAATAATAGTGCGCCTCTTTCAGATCTCATTGGTTGCAATTTGCTCGATATGTATGAAAGTTACCAACTTTTTCAAGTTGATTTTATAAAAATATATTGTTCTTCCTTTTTCATTTTTGATGTTGATACCATAATCTTCCCGACCTCACCCAATCAATTTCTCCCTGATTTTTCACTCAAAACTTTTTTCATTTACAACTATAATCCATTTGCTCACCAACTTGTCACAGTTTGAAATTCCGACACTGCAGTCCACAAATGAATACATTACCAGAGTTTTCGTAATCAAACTTTAGTCATTCCACCACCGACTTAGTAAACGAAAGGATTCACCAATACTTTCCATTCGACAAACATGAGTACCCCAGCCCCACGCCATTCGTGAACCCATCTCGAAAAATAGCAGAAGCAAAAAAAGTGAGGAGGACGTTGAACGCCTAATTTAATATGGGAACTCAACTCATTTGCGGTGCAAGTAAAGATTGTGATTTGTTACAGAAAATCTGGAGACAATATATAATAGACTTTAAGCTTATGAGTTCTCCCTGGAGTTTGAGACTGTAGCATCTTGTTTTTCACCTTCGCTAACTGATGTAGCTGTCGTCTGATTTGGAGGGGGCTCTGTGATAGTGTCAGGTTCTTTCTTGAGCTCTGTTTCGAACTCCTTTGCTGCCTGTTGATTATAGCGCACTTCAATCAAATAGTAATGTGAAAGTCGTATAACTTAGAAATCAATTCTAATCCGAAAGTTCTGTTATGCTCTGTCGGAAAAGCTATAAACTTTCCGGTGCGTTGATCAATCCGTTCACCATCCCAAACGAGCTCCACAGTTCTATAAATGTTCGTGTAGAATTGACATCTAATAATACCTTTCATGCTCGAATCTTATGTATGAGTATAAATGTAACCATCCCAAACAATTTTTTCCTCTCACACATTACAAGAAATTAAGCAAACAAATATGTTAATCCGTAAAAATGGATAACCATATAAAATAAAAACAATTTTAGAACACCATACTGTTCAAAGTTGAGTGGCTATGGCTAGTCGACATAGAATCGTAAGTTTGAGTCCAACAAGCATATGTATACAAGTACAGGTGAATAACATAGTATACCGAATGATTACAGGTTTGCATGATACATCTATGACATATAGGTATCGCCTATGACTGGACTAAAGGTCTCTAGTAAGGTGTTAGGTATGATTCTGTTTTGGCTTAAAGCAACAACTCATAAACAGATGAGCTCCATTTAATTTCAGCACTTAATTTTAATTAATCATCTAAATTTTACTAAAGAGATAAATACTGGAGCATTTAAAGTAAAGTTCTTTAGTTCAATTCTATAGTTTGTCGTTATGTTTATGTTAGGTTCAAGTTCAGTTTAGCTAAACAAATAAACAACAGCCCTTTAACACATCAAGAAAACCTTTAAAGCACACCTAACAACAAACCTCAATTAGTGAAATTCCATAAATTAGCAAAATCAAAAAAACCGACTTATCACTGATATTACTAAAGTTAGGAAATCATATAGGAAGTCGCATAATGGGTAGGACTGACGCTTCTAAAGATTTCACTCCATGGTTTCACATGTAAAGGTTTATATCATATACCATCTCACATGGTTGACCAGATACTAGAACAACATCGTATGTGGGCACAACAAGGTCCAAATGTAAGGTAAAAATTTAGACTCCATCAAATTCTCTAACATTTGAATACAAAGCCCAAGAAAACATGTCAAAAATCAATAGACCGAATCTCGATATCAGTTGACCAACACCAACCTGCTGCTGAATGCTCACTTCACAGGTCATTTACAAGATGAAGAACTATCAAACACGTGACTAAATTATTTTCCGAAATTTGAATTACTGACATGGAAGGATGAGTGACCGTTTCAGAAAATAAAGGTTCTCACGTGAATCACGCATTACTTTTCACATACGCGGACACATTGCTTATCTGATGAAATCTATAATGAAGCCCTTCTTATACCTCGAACATCCAAGCACCATTTCATAGACAAAGAAACTCACAAAATTGATACTTGGACGAGTCTACCAAACTCCTAATTTCCTTTTTCCAAACACAAAATAACAAATTTCACCCAAAGGTGCGGACTTCCAAACCACAGTATTATAATTAATATAATCTTCCATATACCTTACCCATCCAGTCACTATTTTCACTACTATTAAGCTCTCGAAACCGATGCTCCAACGATCCTACTAAATCTACACAAACATCTGTACTCTTGTTTACAAACTTCTTAACCAAAAAGACCACCTAAATACATACCTGTTGAAAGCTTTTAACAGTCTTGCCAATGCTTCTTCCAACTTCCGGCAATTTTTTAGGACCAAATAGCAAAACTGCAACTCCAGCAATAACAGCCAACTCAGGAACACCAAGACCAAACAAACAAGTACATGACAAACCCTTTTTTCTATTAAGAACAGGGAGCCTCAAAGGCGACGCCTTTTTGTATGAAATGATGAAATTAGGGTCGAAGATTGATGAACGAGATGAGGCTAGTGAAGATGAGGGTAGTCGTGGTGGTGGACGGTGGTGATTGTGGAATGAGGTGGTGGAGGAGTAGATTGAGAGGGAGAGTGTTGAGATCTCCATGTGTCCAAGAGTTTAAAGATTTGATTTTGTTGTGTGTTTTGTTTCAGGTGTGGAATTTTGGAGAGGAATTCGTGGATTGAGGATAACATGGTGCTTTGGTTATATCCTCTTTTTTTTTTTCACATAATAATTTTGGTCATTAAGATTAAGTGATTAGTGGTTGAGAAGAATGTCAAACATGAGCCACTTTGCTTGAACCATTGTGCAGAGATTTACAAGCTACTAATGTTCAATTTGAGTTGAGATGTTTATTGTGGGAAATTCAGAAAACAGGATTCCAGAGTGAAATCTTAAAAGAGCGTATGCATTCGTTAGAGAAAAAGAAAATGCTTTTGTATGATTGTGGTTCGGATTGAAAAGACTTAATTAGTGTGTCAAAAGTGATTGTGATATACTTATATGGGTAGAGGTAACCATTTTGCTTCGATTAAATTGAAATGTACCCTTCTGCAGATTCATGTCATTTTAAATGGACCGAAATGTACCATTGACTACTAGTAATAAGTAGAAGAATGATTTAGGAAATGGGACTTCAAAAGTAGTCACATATGACATATTTTGTACGAGTTTATGTATTTCATGTTAGCTAGAGTATTTGTTGGTAGTTGGAATTGGTTGACTCGATAGAGTATATTAAAGCAGTCAAAGATCGGACAACACATCTATCTTAAATATTAAACGACTAATGTTGTTGTACATGATTAGTATTATAAACTTACTGAATTTTATTGTATGATCATTGTAAATATAAAAATATATAATTATAGTATCAGTGGCGCTGAATGTTCAAAATTTGAACAATTTTCTTCAATCAAACCAACCAAAGAACCACACACGAAAAACCAAAATTGCAATTACTTATCATGATTACCTCGTTGTTCCCGAGGTTATTTATTTACAGTATTTTTTTGATTAATGCATCCCTACACGTGAAAAACAAATAAACACGAGTTTATCGGTCCTCGCAATCGCTGAGAATGAAATGAGAAGCAAAATCAGTCCACTCCTGCAAAACTGTTTTTTTTTTCCTTCACAAGTTTATCTGCTAGTGCATTCGCTTATCTTCAGACCAATACCACTCTCCATTTAAGATTATGCATAAGCTTCCAAACACATTTAGTAATATCGTCAAAACCCTGAGTTAAAAAAGCCACAACCATACAAGAGGTGTGGAAGAACCTCATAGTTATAAGTTTCAAAGATACATTCAGTCCAAGCTTCATGTCCAGCCCAAAGCAGAGCTAGAAAAAGCGTCTTCCCTTCAGCCTCGAAACTATGTGCGAACACAATTTATTTTTTCTATTTATTTTTTGATATCCTATAAAAATTGTTTCTTATTTTGGAGTTGTATTTTGATTATAACTCACAATACCCTCTTTTTTTCGTGTTTTTCTTTACTCATTTTTCTTTAGGCTCCGTTTGGTTGTGGGAAAAAAAGGGAGGAAATGAAAATTTTGAATGAAAATGAAATTTTGTGTTTGGTTGTAAGGGGGAAAATGCAAAAAATAGGCAAATTGAGAACAAATTTTCCTTACAACTTTCTTATGAAAAATTATTTTTCTTTTACTTTTTCTTTCCTCACTTTTTTCCCCGCAACCAAACAGGCCTTATTTTATTTACACTCTTACGCTCTCTATCTAAAAAATAAATAAAACCCGTTCGAGCTGCGCAGGTTAGCACTGTACGCATCACCAGCGCAACTTATCACGGCTCCACGATATAAGGTTAAAGAGAGAGAAAACGAGACAACGCGAACAAGCTTCTCTCTCTGTGAATTTACGTCCCAGTAAATTCAAGGGCCGATGCACGCAGCAAACCCCATCCCTCTCGTCGCCGTCCATCACCGCATCGCATAGTCGCGCGTTCTCAAAACCCCTCATGCTACCCGCTCCTCTCCGATCCCCATTTCACCATACGTGCCCAACGAAACGACCACATCAAATTTAAGCTATCGACTTTGTACCGTGTCGTGCCATAATAGTCGCGAGTTGAGAGATGACGGCTGTAGTACAAGTTGTGAAGGTGAATAAGGAAAAGATTGCAGCTTGCATGACTTGTCCTATTTGTAATACTCTCTTCAAAGAAGCTACCACTATCTCCCTTTGCCTCCATACTTGTATGTTGCTCTACTCAATTACTTACAGTTCAATTATCATGATCTCAATTTGTTTGATTTGATTCTTGTCTGAGGTTGGTTTGAATTGCTGAGTTTTTCCAGCTCTCTTGGGATCTGGGGTATGTCTATGTTGCTCGATTGGTTTGGAATTTTGGTTGATTTGGTGATGAGTTTGTTATTATTATTTTTGTTGTTGTTATTATTGTTATGTTACATGCTTTTATTTATGTTTTTTCTTTTCTTTTTTTGCATGCTGATTGGTATGTGCAGTGATGGTAGTCTACATGGTGATGAAATTTAGAGGTTTTGATTGATGTGTTGTTGTGTTACATTGTTTGTTGATTACTCCGGTGGCATCTGCGCGTATGTTTATTCTTGTAACATGTCATGTTGCGTAATTCCTTCTTTTATTAGGTAAAATGATTTTTGTGATTATATTTTTTTATTTTATTTTTGCAACACATTTTTTCATGCTTGTGAAGCTGCTTATGTGCTTGATTTTTATGGGTATTTGGGTGTCCAATCAGTGATGATACTTATGGTGAAGACGTAGAGTGAACCGTCATGCTAATAACAGATTTGAAGGCTGATTCTTTTTTCTTAGAAATGGAAAATTCTCCATATGTGATGTTGTGACACTGAATTGGGTGTAAGGAAACTAGACGAGAGAATCTACTATTCCCAATTCAGAATATTTCGTAGCTATTTGATGAAAATCTTCAACTTGTAAAATAGTAGCAACATGCTCATTGTTTGCTGACTTTCTTTGATATGGACATGCTGTATAGTAGGAGAAAAAGACGATAGTTCACGATCATAGCATACTCACGAATCACATTTTTAGGAGATTATACCCATCTTGCGGCTTTTAACATTCTACCCTTCAAGAAATCGATGAGCAGACAGTAATGGTTTGTTCAATTGTGCGTGTTATTCACCTTTTGTGGCTGTCAACATAGTTCACACTATCTCTTTATCCAGCATATCATGTTGGCAATGTACTAGGCTTGAGGAATTGAAACTTCTAGAAGCCTATGATTGAATCTCTAGGTCATATTTGATGGATGAGTATTCCCTTTTGTGTGTTAGGTATTATTGCTTAGTTGATTGGTAACTACTTAGGGGATTCATGTTTTTATATCATGAATCATGACTAGATTTTGTCAGTCAAAGTTGATAGTCATGTTGAGATATGATTTTTGTTAACTTATTGATTGTTATTTTTACACATTCTCTTACATATCAGCGCATCTTGGATGTCTTTTTAGGGTACTGATTACCTGTTGTCATGTTTACTTGCTAAATACAATAGATGTATTTTCTTATGTTTTTACCTCCCTTGTTCATAGCTTTACTAGACCATGTATTGACTCCCACTTCGTAGAACATTGTTGATTCACTTAACCTTCTATCTATTTTTTTTTCATTCAGTGACTTTTTCCCATCATTTTCCTTAATAATGCTATTCACCCATATTGTCATTTTGAAAGCTTCCAATGCAAGATTATAAATGGATTATAAACTGTAAGACCCAAGGCACAAAGTTGGTTTGGTGGGTACACTTTGTCAAGACGCACCCGTTAGTCAATCATATCTTTTCTTCTTTTTGTTTTTTTGTTTTTGTTTTTCAAGTTCAGTTATCTGGTCATAGATCACTTATAAGCAAAATCAAGTTAGAACAACCCAGAAGTTCACTTAATATTAGACAGTGTTCTGATTATAGTATCTGTATGTTGCCTGTATTTAAATGTTCCCTTGCATAACGACTTTTTAATCTTGAGTTTTTTGTTTGCCTAAACTTCCATATCATTGAACAGTTTGCCGGAAGTGCATATATGAGAAGCTATCTGATGATGAGGAAATGGATTGCTGCCCTGTATGTAACATCGACCTTGGGTGCATTCCTGTGGAAAAGCTTAGGTAAGCTGTTATCACGCTGAACTCTTAAAATGGTGCACTTTTTCCAAGGTCTTTCTGTATCTTCTTATTCATATGGAATATGGATTGCCACTTTTTTTGTTATTAACTAAGCATTTGGACCTTGGGGAAGAAGTTGGAATGAAATTACATATGAAAAAGATTAGTTTTCCAAAGTTTGTATAGCATGCTAGTGTTTCCATTTAGCTCTCTTTGCAAGCCAGACAGAGACTCAATGTATGGTTTCCATCAACTTTTCTTTCCACCTATTAAATTCCAAGAACCAAGTGGCACACGCATTAAAAGAAACGGTACATTAAAGCAGCAACAGAAGACACTGGCTTGAGATCATTAAATGTATCCTTGTTGCCGATGTTTTAGTATAGCCTGCTTTACTTTGATTAAGTACAGGTAGGAGCTAGTTTGTTCACAGTTTTAGGTTAAGATGATTCTCGATTTTCCTCGTATTGCAGGCCTGATCACAGTATGCAGGACATTGTGAGCAAAATTTTCTCTCCAAAGAAAAGCTTGGTAAAACCCCTTGAAGTTATTGTGCCTTCTATAACACTTCCCATTAAAAGAAAGGAGAGATCGTTGTCGTCATTGGTGGTAAGCACGCCTAAAGTATTGGTGCAAACCAGTTTGACTGGAAGGAGAACTAAAGCATCCAAGAGGCAGGGTGGTTCTCAGTTTTCCGGCGAGGAACCCCATAAAAAAGAAGAACATGTTGATAATCGTGCTGATAGCTCAAGCTCCGAAGCGTTAAACAAATTCCCAAATAAGCGTCAGTCAAAAGAGGTAGTCCATTCATTGAAGATTATTAATTTTGCATAAAAGTGTTCAAGTCACACGAGATGATAAATGCTATAACTTATGTCTCCTCGAAAATGATATAGACAACTACTAATCTTGAGCCCTCCAACAACGAAGTTCATGCTGGAGCTGGCGAAAGAGAAAATGAACCTTGGGGAAGAAAAGCTGAGATATGGACTCCCCTCAACTGCCTTCTGGAAGCAGCAACTGGAACAAAGCCATCCAATTTTGATGATCAAAATGCTCCAGATCTCAATCCGGAGCCTGAAGAATATCCAATGAGCGGAAATAATGCCATGTCAGAAAAACTTGATGAAGGAGAGTCATACATGTTTGGAAACAACGGTAGAGAAAATGGACACAGAATGCCTGTGGAAGAGCGTCAGGACCAGGCCAGGATTTTGCTGGCAGGAGAAGTAAGAAGTAGAAGATTACATGCGATGAAAAGGAAAAGGTCTGCTGCTGCTGCTGCTGCAAAGCTTGTGCCACCACAAGCTGTTCTAAATGCAATGAGGGACAAACATGACAGAAGAAACACCCCAATATGGTTCTCCTTGGTCGCTTCCGAAGACCAGTAAGATTTTGTTTCTTAATGATGGTCTTCATGTTTGGCATGCAGCATACTTTGTTCTAGATGGTGCGTCTATTGAAGAATTCACTAAATTTGTTATATTCTCTCAGGGAAGGCTGTACTCCTTTGCCACAGATACCAGTGAATTACCTGCGGGTTAAGTGAGTTCCTATCCTTACCCCAATGTTTGTGTTTAGTAGAGGACATAATGTTACACAAGAAAATGCACATCCGCGTAAGAAAATAACAACCTGCCCAGTTGAGGTAATCAAAGCTTGGATTGTTAGGGAGAAAAAGATAACATCTTTAGTAATGTTGGCACGAAAAGATGGAAGATTGAATCCAAGTGCATGAACATTGATAGTATACATCTCATGAATTTTATTATTCTTCTCTGTTCTCTCGTTTTTGTTTAGTTTGCTAGTTTTGTTGGGGCAGTTAGTAAAGCATTTCCGTAATTCAGTTTTCCTTTGCATCTTAATCAGGGATGGCAACTTGTCTGTGGCCTTTATACAGAAATATCTTTCAAAAAAACTAGATCTTGCTAATGAGTCAGAGGTAAGTGGGCTCTAGTTTGACGACTGACTGCACTCATCAATACTTTCGGTGTTTTGTTGAATCAATATGTTAGATGTCACACGCATATCAATTATGTAGGCAATATTTATGTATCAAAATATGAAAGATAAACATGAGAAACATCTATTCTGTCACTTCCCAGGTACTAGTCATGTGTAATGGTCAGCCAGTGCAACCATCAGCCAGGCTACAGGACTTGGTAGATATATGGGTGAGGGCAACATCAAGGACAAAAAGAGTTTCAACCATCCAGGTCGGAGCTTCAGCACATGACTTTGTAATGATCCTTTCTTATGCAAGAAGCAGTGGTCAACCTGGTTGACCTAATGCTGCTTTTATACGTCCACAACTAATATGTGCGTCGTCCTGTATTGCTGTCGGCGTGATGTTGTTGTCGTCGATGTTGTACGTGTACTAATTACTTGTAAGGTTGGTGAGTGTTTTCCCACGTTTGTATACCATTGCTGTTGCTATGTAAGCCTCCTAAGTAAAATTTATACGCGGAAGCTTGAAGAGCGTGAACTTATTGCAAAGTGTCTTCAGGCCACAAACCAGCAATAGGTGTAATTTCCATTTCTCCTTGTCGTTGGTCGCCAATGATGTCTGAGGACAGTTACGTAATTGTCACCAACTGTGGCGGGGGAGCGAAATAGTTCGTGATGGGCCTTTCGAGTTTGGATCCATGGGCCTCTGGCCCAAAAGCATCGGTCGGAAAATAGTGAAGCGGAGATGTGGCTTTACTGGTGCGCACCTTCTTTCTCTCTCTCGCCGAATTGATCGATTGGAGTTCAATCGGAGGTTTACGGAGACTATTCAATAATCGAATATGCAGCAGCAGGTGGCGGTAAGTGTAAGCTTTGTTGATTTAATTAAGTAAACCCTAGGAGTCTGTATCGGCCGCATTATTTCGTTTTTTGAAATTTGAGTTTGATTTAGGGTGCCGGAGGATCTGCTGATACGGAGGTTACTTGGGAAGATCAGCAGAACATCAACAAATTCGGTAGATTGAATAACAGATTTCATGACCTTGAGGATGAAATCAAGCTTGCCAAGGTCACTCCAGTCACTAATTCATTCATTCGTTAATGATATTTATGCGATGCTCACTTAAGGTTCCAATCCATCACGGAAACGTAAAGAAACCTTTTGTTGCGTTTAGTCATATTTACTAGTTACTGCCTCAAATGCCGCTTGCTTTATGTTCTTTTTTGTGTGTGATTTTATCTGAAATGTTTCTGCATCCTATTGTTGCTTTGCTCCTGTTTACTCCGTGTAGGATTCTTTTTGAAATTTCAAGGTCTTTTGTTATCCCCCATTTGTTTCACGGAAAGACAGTTTGAGAGAGAATGAGTATGTATGTGTGTTTGACTTTTGTCTGTTAAGAATAAGTTAAAAACAAAATTAAAGGACCTATTCAAAGTTACTCATTAGGAATTTCTAGTGGGAATTTCACGTTCAGTTTCCCTCGTGAGAAAATGATCTTCGTATGGGAAATTGAGGGGAATTTTTTGTTAGGTTCTAGTGTTTTGTTTGCTCTTTTACTTGACAAAAACACACTGTCATATCGTCCCTCGAGTGTTCTGTGAACCAAACACACCAGTAAAACTTTTATTCCAAATTTAATGTTAATAGTTGTAAGATGTAAACCGAAGCGCCATGGAAGCATTGTTCTTCGCTTGTTGAACTGCCATGCTGATTAGGGCATGTTTTGAGATTGAGACCCCATTCGAGTTTACGTGATGTTCTTCCCGCTTAGTCATTCATCTACTTGTATTCCTCTCCCGAAAGCTTTTATTTTTCCAAAGTGGTTTCTAAATATCTGGAATCAGAATTCAGAATGGTTGATTTAAAAGTTCACAATGTTCTGTGTTCAATTGTTTATCTCAACTGCTAGTCTGGTGTCAGCTTACTCAAGAATAATGGAAATGTCTGAAAACTGCTGTGTTGCGTCGGACACTAGGATATATAATTTTCCTACACAACAGAAAAGGTGTCTGAGGTCTATTCTCAGTATGGACTGGTATTTGAATTAAACAGGCATTGGGGTCACTTTATCTGTTTATCATTTCCGCAACTTGTCTTTGGCACGTGGGAAAAGGTGGTGATGTATAACTTCCGTACCTGCACCAATAGGTTTTTCAATGATTCATGTTGTAAATGTTGTACATTGCTCGCATGACTTTTGAGTCTCCTTTATGTAATATGGTTTGAATGCAGGTGTCTCTTCTGTGACTGAATCAAGTTTATGCATTTGTTTACAGGAAATGAATGAAAATCTTGAAGATGCCGGTAACGAGTTGATCCTAGCAGATGAAGAAGTCATACGCTTCCAAATTGGAGAAGTCTTTGTTCATTTGTCAAATGATGAAGTAGAGACGAGAATAGAGAAAATGAAAGAAGAAACCAGTAAGAATCTGGAGAAACTTGAGGAGGAAAAAGCATCAATACTAGCACAAATGGCCGAGCTAAAGAAGATCCTCTATGGGAAGTTCAAGGATTCAATCAATCTAGAAGAGGATTAAATTATCCGAGATACGCTCAGCCAGCAATTTATCATCCCACTACTGCTACTATTATGGGTACCGTAAAATCAACGTATTTTTGGTTGAAAAATCTCTCTCATTTCAGAAAAATGAAACTAAAACTGTTGTGGTACACTCAGTTTATGAATCCGAAAATGGCCTTTTGCTGTCGACATATACTGTTAAATGCTGAAAATATTGTCATACGCATACATTTGCACAAAAACGGAATCTCCAAATTTAGTATAAGCGATGTTCATTTTGGTGATTTGTTGCCATAAGTTCGGAACCAACAGAAAATTTTAGCAGCCAAATATACACCAAAACAGCTACACCTCAAAACTTCCGCATTTTCCTCCCAGCATTAAACCCTCCACAAGCTCTGTGACCCCCTAATTCATTTCCGCTTATTTCCCCCAAAATCAGACCACCAAAACTCCCAAGAAATTCTGTGTTTTTGAAACATTCTTTCTTCAAATTCTCGTTTTCCTCCTCATTGGGTGGGCCGAGGCAGCGCTCTCTGCTGCCACGGCCGGTCTTTGTATCTCTCTGCCGAATCCAAAGGACACGCAAGAAAACACGATTTTGAAAATTATTATCTTGCAGGTTAAGAATCCGAAACATGTCTGATGCAGAAACCCAAGAAGAACAAAGCAATCCAGAGTCGGAGATTCAGAAAAACGAAAAGGATCCCACACCACTGTCTTCAGCATCCTCGAACGTATCCTCCCGTTATGAATCCGATGAACCCGAGGTGTTACAGCGCATGCCGTTAGCCCCTCCAGCATGGAACACGAGAAAAAGGCTCTCAAAGCAGCTCTCAATGTGCCAAACCCCACGTGACGCTGCATGGGAGAAATTTAGGCGTCGTCAGATCCTGAAGCAGGAAAAGAAGAAACGCGGGCTTGATACCTCCGACGAAATGATACTGACCGATGAAGACCTTCATGAACTAAAAGGTTCCATTGAGCTAGGTTTTGGGTTCAACGAAGAAGAGGGCCGTAGACTTTGCAGCACATTGCCAGCATTAGATCTTTATTTTGCCGTGAACCGCCAGCTGAGCCTCAGTCCAGTTTCCACCCCTCAAAGTGGTAGGTCATCAGAATCGTTAGGAGGGATATCTTCTTCAGTGTGTGGGAGTCCGCTGAGTGATTCTGAATCTTGGAAAATTTGCAGTCCAGGTACCAAATAGCACATACTTTCTGCAGGAAAAAAAACCCTTTTGTTTAACAAGTAACGTTTTTTTCTTCTTCCCTTTACCTAAAAAAAAGGAGACGATCCGCAGCAGGTGAAGACAAAGTTGAGGCACTGGGCACAGGCAGTGGCTTGTTCCGTGATGCAATACAAAGAGAACAACACCTGAAGGGTTATAATTTACATAAATGAATAGATCCGAATAGAGGGGGAGATCAATGTTAAAACACAAGGATCAACAGCAGAGGGCTGCTGCTGCTTAATGCTTATAGAGTTGGAGAATCGATGAAATAAATGAAAGAAGAAAAAAAAGGGGGAGAAATTTGTAGGGTTATTTTTATTTTAAACAAGCAATATGCAGTTCTAAATTTCTCATATAGAAAAAGGCAAAAGAAATTCCAGGTTGCATGGTGCTGCTCTCTGATGATGAGACACACAACCCTGCAGCTAAATTTTGTCTAGCTTCCTTACAAAGGGCAATGAGTTTTTTGTGTGTTGCTCAACTTCTCATTGGCTTAGTGTAATGAAGTTTTATTTAAATCATCTGTATTTTTTTTTAATCCCTCGGTCTGTTTTCTCAACACCATCAAAACGCTCAGAGTTCGATTTTGACTCGTAGAAATTAGAATCTCGCAAAGACTGAATGGTCTGCATGATGATATCTGCAGAGCTTCCAAATTTCTGAATCAGGTGAATACGCATACTTCAGTACATATTTCACAAAATGCCGGCAACTCAATGATGAAATCGAGTCGTCCAGAAATGAAATTACATCTCAGCGAGACTACGACCGAACCCATAGTATACATGAACCGCGAACGAATCCATTCCTGTGGCGAAGATCTCAACCAGTTACCAACTAAAACCCTTTGATCCACTACTTGATCAGATCTTTATCAAAATTTGAACACACGTCGAATTCAATTCAATCACTTACATAGAAATGATCAGCTCACCATGCCTAAATCTGATCCGATCCATCACCACTGCAAACCTGGATCGATCGACCGACTGACCTCCATGAGTCTGAGTCCGACTCTTCCACGTCTCGATTACCGTGTCGCGGTACTTCAATGGCATTGCAATCGCTCTCCTCCCGCCGTTGAGCTTTCGGAACCGGATCTCGCAGCCCGATCCTCGCCTTCCCCGTTTACGATCCCGATCCCGATTCCGATTCTCCACCAAATCATCGGCCGCATAATAGACCGCTGCTGAACAACACGTTTAGAACGAAATCGCTGAACGCGTAACCGGCGGCGCTCCGTCGGCTTCGTCGGATGAGAACTCGTTTGCGGACGAAGGGAACGCCGATGATGGAGTAATCGACGTAGTATACGGCTTTGATTAGGATATCAAAGCCTTGACAGCGATTGTAGGAAGTCGCGAAGGATTAGACGGCGAGTGTGCTTGATGCCGAGGTTGAATTTTGGATAGATGAGGAGGTTGAGATTGAGTTGACCGACGACATGGTGACGGTGGCGTAGATCGCCGGTGATCGGAGTTGAGAAATTCAATGGAGAATTGCAGTTGCAGAGAGACGATGGAAGAACGATCTTATAGGCTTATATAGTTCGGTCGTTGTTGGACTGGGCCAATATTGGCGTAACTTGTGCTGGTTGATCCATTTACGTTGAACGCTAAACGACCATGTTTTGATAGTAAATCGATAGAAACTGCGTCATTTCGAAACCAAGCAGAACTGCATAATCATTATTGTAATTAGAATAGTAACAAAATAAGTTGATAATGGCATGTCTTAATTATTTGTAATTCACAAAATTTCAACAACAAAACCATAAAATGCAATCAAAAGTTAGCAATTCCCAGTCTCTCAGAACTCAGAACCATTGTGCATCAATGGCCACAGGTCGCAATCCAATGTGCGGATTCTTTGTGTGTCGAGGTTTAAACAGTTCATCTCGGCCAGTCATATACCATACACGGGTCAACCAGACAACATTACTAATGCATAAACAAACTGTCAAAACTAGCTGCAGCTTGTCTGTACTAAAAAGAAGAAGTACATACCAGAACCTTAGGGATGTGGATTTAATCTCCAACCAGGTGAAGAGCCCATTCTGTTGTCGGATATCTTCAGCGCTTTGAATCTCATTCATCTTCAGCGTGCAGCAATATTGTTACTCCCCTAGTCATGTTTGTCCGTTTCAAGAATGATGGACAAGGAGATGCACTGAAGAATAGCTTGATGTGGCAAGCTATAGAATTAAACAGTGAGCTGATAAGCTGGAGATTCTTTTGTAGATGATTCAGGTTCCAACCCAGGAAACTGGCCAATATCATGTCCTTTCAGAGGCATAAATTCCTTCTCCAGGCCAACTGCAAACTCACCTGGATTGTCGGTATCACTTTGGAAATAATTTGCAATCTGCGGGAAGGAAACTTGGTTTAGGCATAAATCATAATATAGCAACAATCCAAAAGTTAGTGTGCACAATAATTATTCTGAGGCATCACAGGTCACAGGGTCTTAAAATGAAAAAAAACTCACCTGGTCACCAAGGGCTATTCCGCTAAGAGCAGCTGACTCCAAACTTGAACCCAGAAGCCAATCGCCACATATCCCAGCTCTTCCATATGGATCAAAGATGCAAGGGATTCCAGGAGTATTTGTTGGAAGAGCTGCACCCCTAATAAGTTCACAAATCATATCTAACTATTAGAATCAGTGTATTTGAAATACAAAGAGATAACTCTCTTTATGAAAATTTCTCCAGGTTATTTTGGAACAAAGAAATTTAGACAACTTTAATCGTTGACTAATTCTACCATTAAAAAATCGCCGATCATAATATAGGAGGCGCATACCTACAAGAAGCAACTAAGATTAGGCTAGGCACAACTTTGCTCACCATAATTGTACTCGACTGTAAAATGGTTTCTGAAGTGACCCCGCTGGTAGTCCCAGGGCAACTTCAACTCCCTCAAGCATGCAAGCCTTCACTTTTTCTGCAGTGACGTTTGGGATGTTTTCCTGGTAATAAAGAAATACGATTAATTTTCCACTTGGAATCGAACATCTCCACATTAACATATATTGTGAAAACCTACCTGTGGAACCTTATTCTTCTTTGCATAAGCTGCCGTGCTGAAAAAAGTCCAACATTGAGGACCCTTTTTCTGGGAACCCATTAATTTCTCAGTGTTGTTGGCCATCCAAGAGAGGGAATCGACCCCCTCGACAAATGCTCCACCAAATAGAACAGGAGTTGGAAGAGGCTCTTCAAATGCAGCCATCAGCGCCCATATTGAACTCAGGTCCAAGCTCTAACACACAAAACCCTCCAGAGTATTTTAAAAAAAACTAGAAGCCAAAGACAGTCATTTGACACGATGAGCCAGTCGGATACCTTCATTTGCTTTGCTATTAGAGGCAAGCCGGAAGTAGAAAGAAGCCTGTTTGCACATTTTCCTGTTTGAAAACTTTCTATTAACTTCTCTAACCAATGGTAAGGGTCATTTGATGGGCTGAAAATAGGAATCAGAAAAAGATAATAACCATTGTGTGCAATAACAATTGCATCGAACTCCCCACGAGGTTTTCCGTTCTCACTCAGGTACCACATCCCGTTGAATGGCTCAAGTTTACTAATCCAGCAAGGTCTCACCACATTCACTTTAGTAGCCTGCAGCAGCAGACATTCTCGCATATACCATATACATCGCAGTCCAAATTAGTTTATGGAAAAGAAATAATTTAGGAAAGCAACCTGATGAAGTATAGAATTGGCCAAGGGACGCATCCCACCGACGCCCACATATCTCGGAGAAGAAGATGGATATGAAGTAAATTTCCCACCCGCTTCAATCTTCCCAACTGTCCCCTCCCATTGACTAACAAAACCTCTATCCAGCCACTCATCAACCAGCTGCGCAAATCTCGGATCACTGACAGTGAAAAACTGTGCAGCGTGATCAAATAACAGATGCTGTGGCTCAATCACTCTAGTTCCTAATCTCCCTCCAAGCCCGTGAACTCCCTAAAACCATCAAACCATCGCAAAATTTTAAAAATTATATAAAATTAACAAATGCAAAAAGACAAGGCAATGCGAGCAAACCGTGTCGAAGACGGTGGAGCGAATGCCGTGTTTTTCCAAAGAGAGGGCGCAGAGCAGTCCAGACATGCCACCACCAATGATAGCAACATGGGGATCATCAGGCAAAGGAGCAGTGAAATTGACTTGCTCCTGGTTGAAAGATTTCTTGAGAATAGATTTTCTAGAAGTGCCATAAGTTGACCTTCTGCGGTACTTGGTGTTGGTGTTGCTTTTGGGTTTGGCTCCATCCATTCTGGGTGGAGTTTTATAGGGTTTTGAGAGGAGGAGAGTGAATGGGTTGTTGCGGGGTTTAAGGGGTTGAAGGATGATGAAGGAAGAGGAGGACAGTGAGGTCATTTTGTGAGATGGGTTTAGGGTAGAGGCTGGTCTGGCGGGCTTCAAGCTCCGACGCTGAACGAAGACAACCTGCGACTGTCTCTGGATGGATAGAATTCATACCTCAATTAGTCATTTTCACTTGAGTAATTTTTTGACTCCAACTCCAATTGCACATAATTAAATAAAGAGGAAATTGCGCATAACCACCCATATAATACACCCTTTTTCATTTAACCACCCATATAAAATTTCTTTACATTTAACCACCCTTAAAATAAACTCAGTTATCATTCAACCATCTTTTTAACTCCATTACAAATTCAATTAACACCGTTAGCTAAAGTATGTATATATAACCTAACCAAAAGTAATAGATAGATACATTAACTGCCAAAAAATTTAAAAAAATCACATTACTACCTAAAAGTAATGCATAATTATCTAATCTGTCCAAAATATTAATGAATAATTACGTATCTTCCCAAAATATTAATTAAGAATTACATATCTTCCAAAAATTAATGAATAAATACATAACCTGCCAAAAAGTAATGTAAAATTATGTAACTTGCCCAAAAAATTAATGGATAATTACATAACCTGTCAAATAGTAATTTAAAATTATGTAACCTGCCCAAAAAAATTAATGGATAATAATGTAACCTGGCAAAAATAATCGATAATTACTTAACCTTCTAAATACAAAATAACATGAAAACTTGTGACAAAATGCAATGCCAAAGTAATGTAATCCAAGATGTAATTCAAAATGCCAAAAATACAAGCACTATTTGGCAGTACATAATCCAAAATGCCAAAATCCAATGTAATCCAATACAGTACACTCTGCATCTTCATGGTTTCTTCTTTGGCAGACGATGTATGGTTTTATAAAGTGTTTATGCTTCTTGCCTGACTGCACACATCCTGTTACATATATACAAATTACTTTGGCAAACTAAGCATGAGGCAGCAACAACATATTTTAATTGGCATAAGAGTTATAAGCTTGTATGACTTACCTGTGGAGTACTCTGTGACAGTGTTTGGTAGGCAGGTGCATCACTAGCGCCTTGCGAGACTTTACCCTGCTAAATTCCAAGGATGTAGTTATTTACTTATTAGCAAGTTCTTTAATAAAGAGAAATTGCAAATATACACTGCAAAAGGAATCAACCTTCGTCCCATTCTTTTTCCGGTGGTCAATATGAACTGTATTACGATCAATAGGCCTGCCTCCTTTCCCCTTTAATTTTGAAATTTGAACGCTCAAATTACTCGGTTGAGTACACTTGTTTTTGTAATGGCCTTGATGTCATCTTTGAATTAGTATGCTGAAACGAACATTCATGTGTTTGATGAAGAAATTTTAATTGGAATGTTCCATCTTCTGCAACCCTCCTTGCAACCACTTTGAATGCACAATTCACAATATTGCATGTGCACTTCTTTCTCGAATGCACCATCGGACAAGGACATTTTCTATTACAACGCACCGTGATTTTCTTTTTGTCATTGTGGAGAAAATAGAAGCCCCCTCCAGATTGTATGGCCATGTTTTTCAATGCAACCCTCAAAATTTCAGCAGACCCAAATATCATACCCGGTTTGAAATGAATTTTTTCTTTGGGGTCGTTGGACGGGTGATATTTTGGATATCCTCTGCTCAATTTGTTGGACTCATCATCTGATGCATCCAAGTTCAAAGAGACCTCATCATCATAAGCCTCTACTCCATCATTCATTCCATCATCAACGTATGATACCATTGCACCAACCTCATGTTCACAATCCTCCTCAATCACACCATCTGACACTACTTCCCCTGGTTCGGCTCCAACATTACATCCCTCATCCTCCTCAATTGCACCATGTGACACCACTTCCACTTGTTCTGCTTCAACATCATGCCGCACATCTTCCTGAACCACATTTGAGTAAAATAAATCATCATCCTCATCTTCTTTATCACGGAACTGAAAATCTTCATCAGCTTCTGAACTCTCTGACCCTAACACTTCATGTTCAGAATCAGATGACAGGGAGGCTGAGGTATTGATTCCAAGACATGAAGGTTCAAATTCTTTTGTTCTATTCTTTTCACGAATTCCGCTTCTTTCTACAAAATCAAATCACTATTCAGCACAAAATTTTCAGACATACTACATTAACAGTAAAGTTGGCAATGAATTTCTCACGATTACAAAACATTACAAATGAATGAATTTCTCACGATTCATTGTAGAATCAGCAACATTACAAAACATTAATCAAAATTCAAGCACAAAAATTCAATTCTCAAAAAAATCATGACAAAAAAGTACCAACCTTTATCCATCCAGGCCAAATTGTAGGTTTGGCTAATTGAAGACGGCGGAACTGAAGGGTAAAGGTGATTTAAGCGGATGAGGGGTGAGCGTGGGTGGGATGAAGGTGAGCTTAAGCGGGACGAAGGAGAGCGGAAGGAGGCCGGAGGTGGACTTTTTCTCAAGCGGGCAGCGTGGCGGAAGGATGCGCTACTGAAGCCGGCGAAATTGAAGGATAGCACGGTGGAATTGAGGGATGCGCTACTGAAGCGCTACCAAAGGCGCAAGGAACATTGGGGTTCGAGCAAGATGAAGGGGATCGATTTTAGGGTTGAAGTTTTCCTTATACGATTTTAGGGTTGAATTTGTTACGGAGTTAAAAAATGGTTGAATGATAACTGAGTTTGTTTTAAGGGTGGTTAAATGCAAAGAAATTTTATATGGGTGGTTAAATGAAAAAGGGTGTATTATATGGGTGGTTATGTGCAATTTCCTCTAATTTAAAACACATATTATATCAACACTAAGGCTACGCGAATCTCTCAAAAATACACATCCATTGAAAAGGAAAAAAAAGAGTAGACGAAAAGTACAACTTCCTGCAAATAATGGAAGCAAAATGCAAAACGAGGTTAAATTCCTCTTCCATTTCATATATATATTCATCGAGAAATAAATCGCAAATATATTACTCCCTCACCCTTCGTACCATATTGTTTTACTCATTTGTATTTTAAAATGTAACATTTTACTCTCACAGAAATGATCTCTCAAATTCATTTATTTTTAACTTTCTATCTTCACTATTTCATCCACATAACTTAATTTTCTTCAAAATTCCGACACATCTCCAAAGGAAATTAACATAATATAAAGGGAGTAGAACTTAGGTAGAGCATTACAAATTAAATCTATTTTTTTTATTTAATACCACAAAATCCACAACTACTATAATTTAATTGTAAATAAATATCTTCATAAAATTACCTAAAAAAACAACAACAACAAAACAATGAATAATTTGCAGCAATTTAACATGGTGTGGTATGGTATTATGGTTTACAGTTGAGTAGATTTTTGAACATTATCAGATGACTTTCGTCCTGGAAATGTATAGTGATGGAGGTTATTTGCACTCATTTAGACTGAGAAACAGGAAAGAGCTAGTATGTAGCAAAATTGACACTTTTAGAAGTGTAATTTCTAATTTGTATGCGCGTGTTTGCGGTTGTTGCTGGCTTTAGAGATGGTATATATATGTTCTAGGTTTGTGACTCAAGGCTGTTCTTCAGCAGTAATTATGTATTCATGCTGGTGTTTTTTTCTGCTTGAAACTCATGATCTGAGAATTGTGATTGTAATGGGAACAATATTGGTGTCTCTATGTTTTCTTTATAGTCTGTAGTTGTGTACGATATATTGAAGACGCTGGATGAGATCCTGGTAACTTGGAGAGT